>JAXQKE010000125.1:11563-58501 GCA_037042355.1 Candida sp. Y128-05E | reverse complement strand
GAGGCACCCATAATTTTGACTACTCTGATGGAATCAACATTGAAATTGTAAGGGTTCTTTGGGTTCAAAACTTGTTGGATGGATTCAACAACCAATTTTGAAATAATTGATTCGTAACCGTATTGTTTAGCCGAGATAACTGGCTTGATAACTTTGATCAATTCGTCTTTATCCATTAAGTCTTCAACATTATCAATAACTAATTTTTCCAAAGTTTCATTAACAAATTTCGAAGCCATAGAATAACCTTGCATAACTTCGGTGACCTTTAATCCCAAAGTGATTAATTTTTCAGCAATATTCAACAATTCTCCGGCCAAAACAATTACCAAGTTGGTGTTATCACCCATTTCGAATTCTTGTTGTTTTGATGCCATGATCAAGATTTTTACCACAGGGTGAACAATTTCTAATTCATTCAACATAGTAGCAGCATCATTGGTAACAAAGATTTTCCCCATTTTGTTGACAATAATCTTATTACGTCCACTTGGACCCATTGATGTCAAGATTATATCAGAAATTTCACGAACTGCTTGCACATTTCTGGAGATAGCACCGTCCTCGTTGGAGATGGACAGGTATCCTTGCTTAAACAAGCCAGTATTAGGTGCTGAGGGCAATTTAAGAGACATATGAGTTATTAGCTAGTGAAGAAACCTTGCCTTGGTTAAAGATCGCGATAGAAAATTTTTAACTATGAGAGATTTATATACAGGAAATATTACAAATACAACTAACAACAACGACCAAACACGAAGGGAATGAAGTATTACAAGTAGATAGTATTGAAATTGAGAAAGAAATAGTATTCTCAAAAGTTTTCCTAGTTCAATTGGAGTAAAACTCATGGAAATTGATAAAATGGTTGGAATTAACTCGAGGAATCTCGATAAAACTGCTAAATGTCGATATGTAATAGCAATTGTTGTTATTAACAACTCTTCCAACCTCTTATCTTCAATTATTGACCTGTTGGCAAATTCATTTGCATTTGGAGCAAGGCTGCAGTGGATGCGAAAAATTTGAGAATTGTATGGCAAAAAGACTAACTATGATCAGGATACCTTTGAACATAGTCAAGTATACCCCTAACCAGAGTCTACTAAGGTTTTCTAATCTTAGCTTCACTGCTAGAGCCACACTCTCCCATTTCCAACTGATACGATACAAATCAAATGATTTACGACATCAGTTGAAAAATTCAAAATTGGCAAAACAGGTCAATGATGCTAACAAACAGTTGAAAGAAGTCAGACCAAAAATAACCAAACAGATCAATGATGCTAATAAACAGTTGCAGGAAGTCAGACCGAAAATAACAAAACAGATCAACGATGCTAATAAACAGTTGAAGGAAGTCAGACCGATAATAACAAAACAAATCAATGATGCTAAACCGCAAATTGCCGAGTTCAGGCGAGATTTATATACCATTCCCAATATCCTAACCATGGGAAGAATTGCCAGTACGCCAGTCATAGGTTGGTTGATTGTTAAGGGTTATACCGATTCTGCCCTAGGTTTATTCACCGTATCTTGTTTAACCGATTGGGTAGACGGGTACATCGCTCGAAAATTCAATCAGAAATCAATTGTCGGGTCCATTATTGATCCGTTGGCTGATAAATTACTCATGACGGTATGCACTGTCAGTTTGGCATACGTACACTCAATTCCAGCTCTAGTGGCTACTTTGATAATTGGTAGAGATGTTATGCTCAGCTTAATGTCGTTTTACTATCGTTACAAATCGCTAAGCTCACCCAAATCTTTGGGCAAGTTCTTGGATATCAAAGGCAACCCCACTATTACTGTCCACCCCAGTACCCTTGGGAAAGTTAATACCGGTTTACAGATGGTCTACATTGGAGGATTGATGATTAAACCAGTAGTGGCCCATTTGATCGATTTAACCACTTTCTTTGACGCATTTGGAGTCTTGGTTAGTATTACTACAGTCTTGAGTGGTTTCTCTTATATATTTGGCAAAAACGCATTCAAATATGTCAAAAAATAGAGTGAAGAGGAGAAAAGGATAATATGGGTATACCAGGTATACCATTATGAGAAATGTAACAAAAATCACCATCAGTACATAGGATCAACCAAAATATTACATAGTAAGTAATGAACATGCATCCCTAGTAAAAAATTGGTAGTAGAATATTTTCACGAGAGACGTCTTGGATACTATTTCAATAACTATATCTTCACACGATGGCTTTCCAATGTGGGTAATTAACCTATTATTGGAAGACGGCCCACATAAATTCATATTATATTCATTCACTAATAGACTAGCTGACTACATTTGATAACTACCTACCAAATCAAGATTCACCAGTGGGAAGATCATTCATGATAAATATCTAACAACATTGGGTCATCTAACCATATCAACAACGCTAAAATCGAAGTATTGACTTTTGAGTAAACCAATTTCAATGTCGAAATAATTGTATGGAAGAGATAAATGAACAAATTAGGTTTTAAAATACCCGTTTTCATTCGATTGAATTTATCGCTAAAATCATGCCTACTAATCAATTTTTCAACAGTTATACTAGGAAAGTGGCAACGCTTAAACCATTTGATATAGTTATATATCAATTTCCCCAAAATCATCAAGATATCCTCGAATGGAAAGCAAATGAGAATTCTTGTCAATTGATTAAACTTGAGTTGAATATACTTATTATATTCGGTTTCGTGTCTAATGGTACTAATGATAGAATGGTACAACTCATGTTTTGGTTTGGCTGTGAAAGACCGCCGTAACATAATTTCATTAATTAAAAAGATAATATAGCGGCTATTCTCAACCAGATTAGGTGAAAGTATAGTGTATCTTAAAGCCAGAAATATCTTGGTAATACCAGCAGATTTAATCGTTGTATAGGTAAATGTATCTCCGCTTGGGCCTTTTGGTAATGGCTTTTTATACACCTGAGAAACTTCGCCAGTTTTATAGGGCCTTTTTTTATCTTTACTATGTATTGCAAGTGTTGTACCACCCTGTTTCTCGATGTTGGACCCTGTCCTATGGTTATCCAAACCAATAAGTAGATATTTTACAAGGTCTAAAGTTAATTAGTACTAGAAAAAATTGGGAAGTTGGTATTATGTACCTTCATAGCTCAAAGTAATCTCATTGGCCCGTTTATACTTGTATACTCCAAGCGCCAATGCCAAATGTGCTGACATTGTTAAATTATCTTCTGGCTGCAAAAATTATTACCACACCAGGAAAATAAAGGAATACTAAGAAATGGTAGCGCTGTGCAATATATCAAAACCCACACTAGACTAGACAGCTGGAGATTCCGTAGATTAACTTAGCAAAGTAAAAGAACCTGGCGTGTTGTTCACATGTAGTTAAAAATAGCAATATTTCAAGTGGAGACTACAAAACGTAAAGTATATACAACGATTAACTTTGCTGTCCAAATAGTATCCTACGTGACATTGAAGCTGATTGAGGAGTCCAATATCAGTAGAGACCATACATTTTACGGGGATAAATATATCTATGATAAGTATTCAATATGTATTCATAAGTCATAAAACTAGCAGTAGTCTAAAATTGGTCTATATAATGTATTAAAATCTATTTACGATTTTTCTTATTCCTCTTTTTATTCTTCTTATCTTGATCATGTTTATCGGATAATTTATTAGTAGCAATTGATCCAATCACAGCACCAGCTATGGTACCAAACATACCACCCCCTAATTTTTTACCTAAATATGCACCACCAGTACCACCGACCACTGTAGAAGCAAACCCTCTTTCTTGTTGATCTCCTTGTTGGTACCCTTGATATTGTTGGTAATTGTTATTATGATTGCTTTGGTAAGAACCTTGTGGGCCTTGTGAGTAGAATTCGTTAGCGGACATTGTAAGATATAAGTTTGTAAAGTTATAAATGTATAATAGAGAAACTATGTAACTACATTTGATGTTGTTTATATACTTATATTTCTACTTCGCCAGTATATCATTTCATGATGCCAATATACGCTAGATCATGGTTTCTATCATCTCCATGGTGATCTCAGCCTATAATGCTATGTCTGAGCCTCGTAAATTCTGGGCTAAAGTCACGAGACCTGGCTTTTCTCTAAATATAGAACGGGCTTCCATCTGATAACGGATTTGATGAAAGACAAACAAACTGCGGCAAACTGGGGCAATGTCAACTGCCCAAAGTCATTCTTCTTCTGATACTAATCTTGAACCCATTCACATAAATATTGTATTGGGTAGTGCTTATAGAATTGAAATATGAAATGATGTATTCAACCATTTATTTAATCATATATTCCTTTACGTAATGCATGTTGTTTCGTTCATTATTCAACTATATATTCTCTATATTCATAAATCATCATAAATTATCATATATTTATATATTTATATATTTATATATTTATATATTTATATATTTAGTTCATAATAGTATTCACTTCGTTGAAAAAGCAAATCTTAGATTCATTCAATTAAATCATACAGTGATAAATTTATTCACATCGTTAGTAAATCAAATAATGAAATCAATTAAATCATTTATTCACTTCTTTCACAGGTTAAATCGTTAAATCAACCAAGTAGTTAATTAAGAATCAAACTATATATTTTCACAATTCATCCACAGCGATCATAAATTCATAAAGTCAATTATAAACTCACTCATGATTCATTCTCTATAAAGTTCAAAATAATATTCACTTCATTCATTTATTCAACCATAAATTAATTCTATTATGTCATTTATTATGAATACCAATTCTTTCTTGATACCAATACTATTATCAATATATTCCACAAGCACAGTCCCGCTGGCTCATTGTTGGTTCTCTTGTATCAAGATAAATTTCTTCTCAAAACCAGTACTATTATCGATCCAGTGCACAAGTACATTCCAGGCTCGATGTTGGCTTTGTATCAATGCCAATTTCTTCTCAATACCAATTCTATTATTAATCGCATCTCGTCCGATAAAAGTGATGGACTGTGACTCTCTCGATACCAATATTATTATCAATCACATTCCGCTCCAATATGACTCAATGCATTTCTCAATTTCAATACTATGATCAATATCTCGCTCCGCTTAGTGAATACCAACACTATTAATCACATTTCGCTCCATCTCGCTTCGCTCGATGTGCTCAATGTGATAATACTAGTACCTTCCCATCATTTTCCTCCCCACCATCCACTTCCAATTCGACTTTCTCTCGCAACCTAATCCATATCCGTTTCCTAACAAACTTCAACATATTAACCTTACCATTCCAATCATTTTTATCTCGAAAGAACCCATAACTATAGAACCAGCCCTGATCATCCATATCATTAATCATAAAAATGTACCAATTTTCCCAACCCCATTTCCAATTAATATCTGGCAAGGGATACGAGGAGAGATTATTATTAATCACATTTACTTTATCCCCTTGCAACGTCTGATAATGTGGAGGATCCACCCCTGGCCATAGCGCCTTATAAGAATAGAGGGGAATACCAATGAACTTCAATCCTCGCTGATTTTCAATAATGTAGTCAAACTGAAACTGAGTGAGCGACTGATTAAACTCACTGAGAATGGATAATGTCGACTCGAAAGTGTGTGAGTCTACCAACAACCCATTCAAACGCTCTAACAACCCAATATAGCCCAATTCGTCCATATCCATCGTTTATTATCTACTGCAGAAATTATCATGAGGTATCCCAAGTGTCTGATGTCTGCATATGCTGCAGAACCCATAAAATAACGTATAAACAGACACAGAAAATACGATGGGGAGAGAGAGGTAAGCTTGGCAAAGGGTAGATTTCTATTGGGGGTTAAAACAGTAGTAGTTTTTTTCCATGTGTTATGGTCTGATGATTATTACTATTTAGTGACTGGGGTAACAACAATATTAAGATTTTTTTACCCTCTCGACTTCTACGCCTGACATTTCCGTCACACAAAGTCAAAAACAAATTATTAAGCAACTTTTTAAGACATTGACTCGAGTAAAATTTTATAGCTCCTTTATCACCCCAAATATGAACTCCAAAGATGGGTATAAGAACTCCAATATACCCTTCCATAGTCCCTTTGATATCAACAGTTATCCCATAACAAATCCCCCCATATTTGACTCGACCATGAATTTACCCTACGACATGAATGATGGAACCAATAGAAGAAGGAGAATTAGTATAAGTAATGGTCAGATTGGTCAGATTATTAATCATGAAGCTATTTTCGATTACGATAATAATGAATTCCATACTTTGGAAAACTTGTACGGTTATGGCACAAGCACCCATGGTAATGGTAATAATAATGGTAATAATGGTAATAATGGTAATATTAGTAATAATGGTAATATTGGTAACGATAATAATAATAATGGTAATGGTAATGATAACAGGGTCTATAGAAATGGTCAAGGAAATGGCAATGGCAATGATAGGATCTATAGGAATGGTAATGGTCAGACCCAAATCCAAAATGGTACTACTAATGATGGTTCAAATGGTACCATGAATGGCACCATTAATAATATTCGTTCGAATTCTGTTAGTTTGCTCGGTGTGCAACTGCCAGGGGCACTCGCTGGGCCTCCACCTGCTGATCCATCACTAGATTTTGGCCAAACCTACATGTTCCCCCCTCCCATTCCGCGTAATATAATTCCCTTGAAACAAGAAAAATTGGAGGTGGCCGGAGTTCCTCCACCCAACCACCAACTAATTTATAATGACGAGGTGATTTACAATCCCGACAATGGACCCATTCCAGGTACCGCAGCGTGGAAAAAAGAACGATTATTGGAACGAAACAGAATAGCGGCATCGAAATGTCGACAACGGAAGAAAGTCGCTCAGTTGAAGTTACAGGATAATATCGATAAGTTTGAAAAAGATTTACAAGCCAAAAACGATACCATCGATAATTTATTGAAAGTTATCAAGTTTTATAACTCAAACTTAAAGAATTATTTCGCTGGTGATAATCAAGCGTTAATGGAATTGGAAAAATACATCGACATTGATGATTTGGAAGATTTAGAAAACTGGGCAGAATCGGAGTTGAGTGAGCTTTAGAATGATGCCATGGCGAATGTATTCCCCATTTGAATCTTAAGATGGTGGCAAAATCACAAAAAAATGCACAAAAAAAGTATAATTGATGGCGGAAGCATACTGGAATGTTTCATCTACAATAGGGCGAAGATGGTACTAAGCATGAAAGGTTAATTGATGGTGCCATAGGTGACAATGCCGCACCTAAGACTTTAACACAGATAATTACACAACTATACATTATCTGTGAAAACTTTATCAAACAGATAATCACACAACTAGAAAACATTCACTTGTTATTAAATTTATAATTTATAGTGTTATAAGCTTAACTATATCATCTCACAGTTTATTATCTGGATAATAAATTACGAAATGGCCATATGCAAAATTATCATGGTTCAATGCAATTACCAAGAATTAGTTAGATAGATAGAGAATATTCGTAATTGTATTAATAATCAAGATAGATATTTTATACCTGATACTTCAAAATACCCTTAAACACCCGAAAAGTCAAAATTAGACTCGGTTGTACATCTGTCAAACAAACTTTGCGTGATTTGAGTGATTAATGTGTATCGCACCATTGTTCGGTAAAATTGATAACGACCAACGAAAATACGGAACAATAAAACAAACTTCTTCTATTATTCAATCGTTATTGGAGAAATTACCATTGATCCATTACAATTGCTATAATCCCCCACAAATCTAGTCTTTGTGGCTGCGTGTCTCTACAACTGTCAATTATAACCGGATGGCCAACGGGGAATGACTAGCATTTATAGTTTATTATTTTTTTATGTGTATATCAGATCTTACACAATTATAACCAGTATAATCTTACATTCATGACCCATACATTCTTTCAGGGGAACCTTAACGGAAAAACTATGAGTGTATCCTGGTATTACTTAGGGTCTTTATTTTGGGCCTCAATTTATAGTTTATTTTTTATAGTATACATTAGAAGTAATCTCTACCTAACTACAAAAGTAGCTATAGAACTATTTACGTTTATCCAATTAGCCCCGTACATTCTAGATAAGGAAGTTTAAACCCCTCTCTTTTTAATCTTATGATTTATAGTTTATTATTTATAAAATATTTTATTATATGGGTAATTATTTAGCTAATCCAAATTCATTAACCAATGATTGTTGACTGACTTGAGGACCTTCACCAATCTTAGTTAAAATAACTTTAGAAACCCCTTTATGGATGTTTTCATCGACTGGGAAATTGTGGCTGGTGGAATATTCGCCGTTCCAGCCCAGTACTTGGTGGAAATATTTATACAAGACCCCCAAGACTTTAGATTCATTGGCTTCATCGTAGTAGATTACCGCATTTGGACCGGCGTCAAATGTATAAGCAGCAATAATTTCGCCCTCTGCATCATTCAATTGATGAATTAATTTAATAATTTTCTTGGAGGTGTCATTCAAGTAAAAGATTGGGGGATAAGAATCAAGGCATACGGCGTGGAAGGAGTTGGAATCTTGCATAGTTAACTTGGCAAAAGTGGGGAAATCCTTGGCGGTGATTGCCTTTTTCATGGCTTCATAACGTTGGGGTACAGTATATTTGATACGATGTTGGAACAAGTCGGAGGTTTGTACAGTGGTTTGCATCCCTGTTGTGGAGGGGGTATCTTTTTTATCATCTGATACCACCAAAATGGCTGCTTTCATAGTTGGCCAGTGCGACAATGGTTCGACTTCGACTGCTTGCGAATCGAGTCCATCGGTTTCTTGACCCATTTCCCAGGCAACAAACCCACCAAATAATGATCTACATGCTGAACCTGACCCTTTACGAGCAATTTTCGATAACGCCGAAAGATCTTGAGGTAATTTGTACAATTGGGCAATTCCGTATACCAAAGCAGCGAAACCTGCAGCTGAACTGGCTAAACCTGCAGCAGTAGGGAAATTGTTCTCACTAACAATATTCAATTTCAAATCGGCGATTTTAGGTAAACTTGAATCTTTTGCTTCTAATTCTTGTCTTAATTTTCTTAAATCAGCTAAACATGCTTTTGATCTTGGTGTATCCAAGGACTGGTCTTGTCCATTGATGGTCAATTTATCTTGAGTAAATTCTGGCGACACGGCGACCGAAGTTAAGGTTCTTAAATCATCTTGAGATAAGGTGACTGAGATTGAAGAGTTGGTAGGTAAGTTCAAATTCTTATCTCTCTTACCCCAGTACTTCAAAGTAGCAATATTGACTGGTGCGGTGACACTGGCGGTGTAAACTGACATGGTATAGCTAGTTTTGAAATTTCACTATACGATGAAAATTAATTTTTCTATGGGCGCGCTAATAAACTATACGATTTAATTTTGTTCACTAATAATATTGTTACATATATAATCGACTAAACATAAACAAAAAAACAACAAAGCGTTAAGGAAATAAACTAATAAAAATAAAAAAAGTGATTCTAACATAAATAGTATTAACAAAACTTATTAATAGCATATATGATAGTGTAATTTACAAGTTGACTCAAAAGTCAATAATTTTGTTTTTTTCAATGTCTCTTCAATTCGATTTTCTAGTCCATTTCCACAATCTGGCTTTGCAATCACCAGACCCAGTGGCAAAAATACCTTCAGTGCCCTGACTATTTAAACTGACAGCAACTGAGATCACCGAGTTTCTATGACCTTGCAACATTAATAATGGATTACCCGATACTTGGTCCCAGAATATAACCCCTCTATCTTTGGATCCTGATAATATATATTCATTTTTAGGTGTTGAACAGACGGATAATACGAAATCCTTGTGACCAATATAGGTGACTTCACAGCTGGATTTCTTGGAGTTGGTGGCGTTGCTGATTTGTTTACCTTCCAAGTTCCATAATTTGACGGTTCTGTCTAAAGAACCGGAAGCAATTTGTTTACCATTGATGGAAAAGGCTACGGAATAGACAGAATCTTCATGGCCATTACCATTTTCGTTACCTGAATCCAATCTTTCGACTAAGAAACCGGTAGTGGAGTCCCAAACTCTAACGGTTCTATCCAAGGACCCAGCAGCAATCAATTGACCATCTGGAGACACGGCCACTGTAGTAACACCGTCTTCGATGGAAAGAGTCAATGAGCATTGCGACGATCTTAAATCCCAGATTCTCACGGTACGATCACCGGACCCACTGACCAAACGGTTACCATCAGGGAAGAAATCAAGAGAATAAATATCTTGTTCATGGCCTCTTAAAATCTTGATAATTCTCTTTGTAGTTAAATCCCAGATTCTAATCAACTTGTCTTCAGCACCGGTGGCTAATAATTTACCATCGGGAGAGAAACAGACTGAACGGATGTAGAGGTCACCATTGGTAGTGGTTGGAGCTGGCTCTTCGGCAGCGGCGGCGCCGGAGGCGGTAGCAGTCGATGCACCTGCATCTTTTTCCACATCATTGGAATTATTATCATCAATCAACTTCGCAACCAATTCCCCAGTCTCGACATTGAACACCTGGGTAGTCTTATTACACCCTGTAGCAATGAATTTCCCATCTTTGGAAAATCTAACACAGCACACCACACTCGAATGGTCCAAACTGTGGATCAACTCTACATCTAAATCTCGTTCAAACGCGGGGTTATACAAGACATAGTAATCCAATTTCTGTTTTTTGAAAAGCGGATTGGCCTTGATGGCATCTAAATCGGATAAAAATGGCGGGATTTCTTTCACGTGTAATGCCTTTTGCGCGGGGTTAACAATGTATTGCGATTTATCGATAATTGTCAATGCGGTGGAGGTTTCCTCGGTCTTTGGCTCGTCCTTGATGACTGGAGGAGGGATATGAGGAGCTACTTGTGGGAGGGGTTGACCTGCGGGGGAAGTGTGTTGAGCCGGAGGTTGAACTTGGGGTTGTGGACCTGGTTGAGCTGCCTGAGGTCCTGGAGGGCCTTGCGGACCACCTGGGCCTTGGGGAGCTTGATCCTTTTTCAACTGAGGAGGATTCATCTGATAATACATCTGTTGTCCATTCTTCTGCTGATGAACGAACCTATCTCTATTCTCCAACTCGGTCTTCAATCTCAAAATCTCTTCCTCATACGCCTCTTTAATCTTTCTGTGAGCCATTTCCAACTCATAGACGGTCTGTCTGATTTGTTGCATTTCCGAAGTTTGTTGATTATACTTCAAATCATAATCCTCTTTAACTTGTTTAAAAGATGAAGCTTCATTAAACGCATAATCAAACTCTTGTTTGACTGCATCTAATAATTCAGTCAATCTTTGTTGATGTTGTTGTCTAGACACTTGGAGAGAAGCAGATTGTGAAGGTTGATTACCTTGAGCATTTTGCTGCTGTGCTTGTTGTTGTGCCTGTTGTTGTGCTTGTTGTTGTGCTTGTTGCTGTTGTTGTTGTTGCTGTTGTTGTTGAGCAACTTGTTGGTTGACTGCCTGTTGTTGGGCAGCTGAGTTAGAAGCGTACACCGACATTAATTAAAAAATATAATTCAATTAGTTGGGTATTATTCTATAGTGTCAACCTATACTAATGAAAAAGATTTTCTGGAAAAGATTTTTAGTAAGGTTTTGTATGCAGGTGATTTAACCAGAATTTAATAAATTTACTAAAATATTTAAAGCAAAAGAAAAGTAAACTAGCATAAGCGAATACAGTAACGAAGATAAATAATATACTAAGTGAATAGTAATAATTATATTTATATATATCTACAATTATCCCTACCTGATCAATTATTTCATTTGTGCGCTTGTCTTTTTCGGCAATTGTGTTTTCCCTCTAGTTGCTCGCCAGAAAACATGGGGTGGAATTAAGTTTGGAATTCTCACCACCACCCCATGAATTTACACCCCATAAAATTAAAATATATAATCATTGCTGATTAAGTGCTGAGGTAATCACTCATTTTGGTAACACGTAATAAACAACCCTTGGTAAACAAATAATAGTAAGGGTAATAATGTAGTAGTGATTATAATAACTACATATGATTTCATACAACTTGTTGTTAACAAAAAATGAACTCACAACTTACAGTTCTAGTTAAGACGTGAGTTTCGTCTCGTTATCATTTGTTGTCGAGATACCCGCTCACGAGAATTTGCCGGATTTTGGTATCATGTGATAAAATATTTGCTCAATATAAGAGACAGGATGACATAATATTGCGACATAGAGGCGGATATTGGTTGCGACGTATAGCCACATTTAGTTTAATATCTAGTAGACATCAAATGTATCGCTTATAAAGTAAAGTTGCTTTTGTAGATGGATTAATTTGAAATTGGATTTGAAAAAGAAAGGTTTTATACCTTGCCTTGCATAGACCAGTAGTGTTATACTTCCATCATGAATCTACTATATATATATATATCTATATCTATCTATTACCATGTTACTTTTCTAATGTTACTTCTATATTTATTGACGTTATGTTCTGCAATTACCCCATTTGTCAAGTTTGACTTCGTTAAACAAATACCACTGGGTACAAAGTTCCATAAACGTACAGAATCAATTGTAATTCACAATGACAATATCTACTATTCTTGTCAATTTGAAATTGGTTCCAATAAACAGAGTATCAACTTTCATTTGGATACGGGTTCTTCCGATACGTGGTTTATGAATAGTAATGTTTCGTGTGAAGAATCTCGCCTTTTTAGTGGACCCGATTATTGCCGAGTCAATGGGTTCTACAACTCGTCTGAATCGACAAGCTTTCACCCATTACCAGAACCATTTTCGATTCAGTACTCCGATGGAACTGAAGCAAATGGCTCGTTTATAGAAGAAACTATAACTTTACCCTCTGGAAGTCAATTGCTGAAGGTGAAGCTCGGCAGTGTCGACCAAACTACAACCAATATTGGGATTTTAGGGTTGGGCTTTAATAAAAATTCGGTTGGTGATGATGCTTACAATAACTTCCCCTTGCAATTGAAACAACAGGGTTTGATTAACAAAACTGCCTACTCGCTCTATCTCAATTCTCCCTCCAGCGACTCAGGGACTATTATTTTTGGTGGCTATGATGCAAATAAATACTATGGTCAGTTTCCTCGTTTACCCATTGTTTCTTCGACTGAACTCGCCGTTCAATTGAAATCAATTACGATTAATCACAAAACTAAATTGTTCAATTACACCACCTTGCTCGACTCCGGTAGCACTCTCTCGTACCTCGTGCCTGCCGCCGTCGATTACATTGGTAAATCTGTAGGTGGAATCTGGAATCATGTCTTGGGAGTGTATGAAATCGATTGCCAAACTACCGGTGGTGTTGTGTTTAATTTCAGTGGCGTGGGTATCACCGTCCCTGTACAAGAATTGATTGTTCCCTTACGCTCGGCCCAAAGTCATGAACCTGTCCCTGGAAAATGTGCATTGGGCATTGTGCCCACAGATGACGACTTTCAAACTTTGGGGGATAATTTCTTACGACGGTGTTTAGTGGTATTCAACCTCGAAGATGGGTATATCAATTTGGGTCAAGCGGTTTATAATACAACGGATAATATCATACCCATTGAATAATTGCTTTTTTTAGATTTAGTTTAAATTAAAGCACCACATTTTCATTTTTCTTGATTGCGACGATTAATTTTGCAGCCAAAACTTTAAGGTAAGAGAATATCCCAAAAAATGGAGTATCAAGCATTAAAATAGTGAACAATAACCCGAGTACTGACTTTCCTTACTATATAATTATTTAGTCTACATTTCATAGTTTATTAATTGTTTTTTTATTAATTTTTTTTTCTATCAAAAATATTTAATGCATAATCTATAATCTATAATCTATTCTATAACCTATACTATCCCAAACCTCAAATGCTAATCTATATTTGCTCATAAGAACTTAATCGGCGAATCTTGATCTTGCTCTCAATTTAGGACCATTCAAGTAAAACAATACTGGAATAGCAATCATACCAATGGTGATGAAACCCAAAATCGAAGAACCCCAACCTACTGGGAATTTTTCTGATCCAGTATTATTATATAAGAATCCTCCAAATAATGGGAATACACCAGCAATAACTGATCTGAAGAAATCGTTACTGGCAAAAATAGAAGCCATGAATTGTGGTTTGAATGAGGCTAACATGTAATTGAATAAAGTTTGGAAGATTAAGAAAGCACCACAGGCATAGATAGCGGCCCCGATTAAAGGAAAGATCCAATGAATCGATGTAGATGAAGTCCAAGCAAAGATGAAAATCCCAATAGGCATAATCACAGCACCAATAATAGCGACTGGAATAAAAATCTCGGGAGGAGTTTGAATACCAGCAATGGTTGGAATGGTATATTTTCTATGAGTCCAAAGAATATATACGAAAGCCCCCAAACCAATACCAACCATGATCGAAACATAAGAAACCCCTAATTCAACCAAAGTGAACCCCTTGGTATTGACAAAAACAATGGGGAATGCTTCAAACCAAATGTACATGATGGAGTAAACCAAAGCAATGAAGAGATTGATCAATAAAACAACTGGTTCCACAACAGTAACTTCAAGTGGTCTATAAAGGGTTTCTATTGCCAATTCTTTCAAAGTCAAGTTTTCATTGTCGATTTCACCTTGAGATTTGATATTTGGATTACCAGTAACTTTTCTTAATCTTTTTGCTTTTCTTGAAAGTAAGGTAGCTTCATAGGTTTCTGGTAATAACCATGCGAGGAAAATCAAACAAGCGCCGGAAATGATGGCCATGAACCAGAAGGTCCATCTCCAGTTGGCTTTCACGGTTAAGACCGATCCAACTAAAGGACCTAAAGATGGACCACAAACGGCAGCTAAAGACCAGATGGCAATTCCCAAAGGAACATAAGGTCTCGATAAAACTTCTCCTACGGAAGCTCCTCCGGTAGCCAAAGCAGGAGAAGCAAAGAACCCGGCAAAAAATCTTAAAACTGTCAATTCAGTAATATTCTTACTCAAAGCAATTGGAATCTGCAAGATGAAAAAGATGAATAATGTTATAATATAAATATAAGTTCTTCCAAGTCTAGGATTTTCTGACATTGGAGCCAAAATTAGCGGGCCAACACCATAACCAATAACAAAAGTTGACAAGGGAAGGGTTGCTACTATTTGCCCCACTTTGAAGTCATGCATGATTTCCTCTATACCAGGGGTATAGATAGCCGAAGCCATATAAACACTAACAGTTAAAAATGCAACTTGGAAAATGAAAAGACATTTTAAACTGAACGACCAATTGACAGGCAAATTATCATCTTCTGTAACTAATATCACATCACTAATTTTTTCATTTATTTCCGAATCTGAATCGAGTACATATGTTGTTTCCGCAAATTCTTCTTTCTTGGTTTGTAAATATTTATCGGGAATAATAAAATCTTTTTGTTCTTCAGGATAACCGAAATATTTATGTGAAGATAAATGGTAGATGATTCTTCCCATAAAGGAATCTCTGATGAAAGGATGCATGTTAATGATTAATTGTACTCCTTGAATAACAGAATATTCGCTGATATATATACAATTCCATAATTTTCATTGATATATAAGCATTCCCAATGGGGAAGGCATCGCATTACGGCTTTTGACCAAAAGGGTAATAACCGGAAATTTAATTGTAAGCCGTTCAAAAGAAATGAATACGCGTTGAGCTTGGACAACTTCAACTGGTAATAACCGAAGGCAAAATAAATAGATTTGAAGAAGTATTTCAACGGATCTTTGGTGTTGCAACTCAAGAACAAGGTGAAGTATCGTTTACTTGGTTTCCTTGTTTTCTACGATGGTATGTTGATCCCTTTGATTTGTCACTACAATTATTTTTCGGGTTCTTGATTTACGATGCGTCACATGGGCGAAGGTGATTATAAATACCATTTGACGAATATTAATAATCAATGACGAATAAAAGCTAAACATCGTATAGAATGATCAATGTTGGATGAAAGGACCGCCATATATGTTATAGATGTCGAATTGTTTAATTACTATGTTGATGATTAAAATGTTAGACATCAAAGATTTTAATTGGCTAAACTATAATCTATGTAGAGACCTGTATCTAAGGGAAAAGTTTGATAGGGGGCTTTTTGTCCATTAATAATCCAACCCCGTGTTTTTATTTTTCGGGTTGAACATGCGACGCTTACAAAATGAACAGAAGGTTCTCGTATAATAATAGTTTAACTGATTAATAGAGAGTAGTACACTATACTACATGTATATATCGTTGATGCGTTGAATGGAATCAATTTCATAGAAGATTCATCGAAATTTGAAATACAAAACTAAATATTAAAGAAATACTAGCAATGGAATTTTACAAGAGCATAAAGATTTGCAATATATTCGTAGTATTAGCAATTAATTGGGAATCTCCAAAAAATAAAATGTATTTTTTCAGATATTTAACAAAATAACTGATTAAATCTGTATCCATTTCATGAAAATCTGCAATTTCTTAAATTTAATACATTTTCGTCAAAATGATCTTGGAGAAGTTTGGAATTCTGTTAAGTGTTGTCGAATTGATAAAAGAACATGGTTCACCAAGAAGGACTTATGAACTTTAGTATTTGACTATATCATTTTGCCTTGGATAAATCGTCATTTCGATTCTGTTGATGGTCAAAAGTCGCGGAATGAAAATGAGAATAATTTCCATTTCAACAAGTATAGAACATTCGATGCGTATTACTCCTATACTAGGATCAGGTCGTATTTCTCTAGCTCAAAATGTAATACCTCCTGTGATTAATTATTGAAAATTGACACTGATACCTTTTTATTCTATAGAAAGTTTTAATAAATTTTCTCCAAAAATAATTTCAAATTCTAAAATTGGGAGATCCATGCAAATAAAGAAAGAGCGCAGCACGAGGGTTTCGCATATGGCTTCCCACTACACTACTCGCTCTTAACAGCTTAACTACAGTTGATCGGAAGAGAAGCGTTGCTTTCTTCTAGATATGACCGCAACCGAAATATGGTAATTCGCAGTAAGACATATTCAATCGGGGAACTAAATGGAAAACAAAAGTAAAAGGTCAAATGGAATCAATGTTAACTATAGAGATATTGACAAACATTTAGAATTAATTGTACCATTGAAATCACTTGAAAATATTCCACGTTGTAGTTAAAAATTTGTAAACTATAATCAAGAATATCTTGACCCACATTGATTGAGAAAACCTTCCTTCTAACAATATCATTGCATAAATGTATGGGTGACTCAGAGAATAGAACCCAGAGATGAATATTATACAATCCCAGTCTTAGTTGACTTTGGGGTTGATATAGTGACATTTAGATTTCTTAAATATCGCGATGTTTAATTGATATACCCATCAAAATCAAATTAGTTTTTTCGTTAATTTTTGTGGAATTTTTTGGTTTATCTGAAATATCTACCCAATTATATATATACCAAACGTATTTCCATCAATCTTCCTCTTCATATTGTCATTTCCAGGGTTGTTTGATAATGGCTGCAAAATTCTTATGTGCAGGCACGAGATGGAGAAGCATCTCAAAAATTTCTTATAATTAACTTTGGTAGAATAACAAGTGAAAGTACTGAATACAATAGATAAACATGGGATCCTCTACCACTTCGGCTTCCCAAGCATATCTTGATGACTCCACTACATGGGAGTCATTTAACTTGGATCCAAGATTGTTACAAGCTATAGATAAATTAGGATTTGATAATCCCACATTAGTTCAATCTAGTGTAATTCCATTGGCTTTGGAAGAAAAGAGAGATATTATCGCTAAGGCGTCTACAGGTTCAGGAAAAACTGCAGCATATTGTATCCCTATTCTTCATAATATATTAATTGACACTTCATGCCATAATACCATCAATAGTATCATTTTAGTTCCAACCCGTGAATTATCTCAACAAGTTTATCAGTTTATGGAAAAATTGTTATTATATAGTAACAACAAAATCAACATGATTAATTTGTCTTCCAATTTGAGTGATCAAGTCATAAATTCCTTATTAATCAATAAACCAGAAATTATAATATCAACTCCTGCCAAATTGATTCAAATCTTGGAAAAAAATAGTAACAAGAGTTTAATCGATTTGTCGACCGTGAAAAATTTGATTATCGATGAAGTCGATTTAATGTTGAGTTATGGCTATTTAGAGGATTTACAAAACTTATCGACATTTTTACCAATCAAGAAAAATTTACAAACTTACTTAATGTCTGCAACTATTAATGATGATTTAAATGATTTGAAAACTAGATTCTGTTCAAGACCAGCCATTGTCAAATTAAATGACGATGATATCATTCAAAACAACAACTTGATTCAATTCTATGCTAAGACTACCGAATTCGATAAATTCTTATTAGCTTACGTCATTTTCAAGTTGAACTTAATCAAAGGGAAAACTATTGTGTTTGTCAATAATATTGATCGTGGGTATAGATTGAAGTTATTCTTGGAACAATTCGGTATCAGATGTTGTATCTTGAACAGTGAATTACCCATTAATTCTCGTTTACATATTGTCGAAGAATTCAATAAAAATGTTTACAATCTTTTGATTGCTACTGATGAAACTAATGCAATTGCCAAGGAGCAAGATGAAAGTGAAGATGAAGAAGAGACCGAAAAGGTTGAAACAGAAGCCAAAACTGCTAAACCATCCAAAAAATCAAAACATAAAAAAGATAAAGAATTCGGGGTCAGTAGAGGTGTTGATTTCCGTAATGTTGCATGTGTGTTAAACTTTGATTTGCCAACTACATCTAAAGCATATATTCATAGAATTGGTAGAACAGCCAGAGCCGGGAAATCAGGTATGGCATTATCATTTGTCATTCCAATTGAAGAATTCAGCAAGCATAAAGTTGCTACATTACCAACTTCTAAAAAAGATGACAAAATCTTGAAGAGAATAGTGAAACAACAATCGAGAAACGGATTTGAAATCAAACCTTATCAATTTGACATGAAACAAGTTGAAGGTTTCAGATACAGATCCGAAGATGCATTCAGAGCCGTCACCCAAACCTCGATCAGAGAAGCCAGAATTAAAGAATTGAAGAATGAGTTGATAAACTCGGATAAATTGAAACGATTTTTCGAAGAAAACCCACAAGATTTAACTAGTTTGAGACACGACAAGGAAATCCATCCAACCAGAATTCAATCTCAATTGAAACGAGTACCTGAATATTTATTACCAGAAAGTGCCAGACAAGACAAAAAGAAAATTGGTTTTGTTCCATTCCACAAACCAACTAAACATAGGGTTAACAAAAAGAGACCAAGTAAAAAGAAGGATCCATTGAAAAGTTTCAAAAAATGAGCTTGACTGATCCATATATAGCATTTATTAATACACAAAAGGATATGATTATTTGTATTTGCTAAAGATTAAAGTAATAAAATGTAGATAACCCTATAACGTCTTAATTGAAATGCATTGATATCACTAGCATGTGATTAGAATCTCCTGGATCAACTAATGTATTTCGATTTATGCTAGCCTGCTTAGAATAACATTCCAGACCAAAGCAGCAGCACAGTTGCAAGGGAATATGGCATCTTTGGGCAAAAACCCAAACAAAAGCACGGAAACAAAAGGCCAATAACAATAGGAATATTTTAATGATTTAACAAATGCATTGAAGGTACCTTTATTGAGTGTACCATAATCCCATAATGAGTTCAACATACTAAAGATTAATTGAAATCCTGGACCCCCTATCGATTGGTCCACCAATACTCTTAAAAAGAAATTATCTATAGACAAGACAATGTTAATCCACATTTCAGTGAAACAACCATTTATTACACCCCAAACAATAAACTTGACAATTTTATGTAACGAATAGGTATTCTTGACAAATTGATTAAACGTTTGCGCCAAAGCTGCAGTTAACGCTCCTAGCAAAGATGGAGCCAATAATGGATTTACTTGCACAAACGAATCGTAATTCAAGTATAAATACACCGAAATCATGATTTCAAATGTCATTAATGCCAATAATTTCCGTTTGACATATTTATTAGTTGGATTCAATAGTATTCTCCCCTTTTCAACATCAAGCTGATGACTTGGTAAGGACGATAACTCAATATCCTTATTCATACAGTGGATAATCAATCAGCTTAGGTGTAAACAACGAGATTTCACTGAAATTCAATATGCGGCAGAAAAATTATCAACCGTGTTTCTTAGGAAAAGACAATTCTTACAGTACCATGGATAACATAGGAGACTACGTATACAATATATACAAGCATAGATAGAGATATTAGTGTTAACTTGTCGTTTACTAGAGTGAAATTGAACTCTTGTACGTGCTTTGTGATTGTAAATTCACTGAAAATTTCTGAAATAGTATAGGTTTCGGAATTAAATGGAAATGAAATAATAGCTACTTGATTATAATCAGTACATGGTTTACATTCGGTGAAGTTGCTTTATTTCATTGCATATGAAATGTAGATATAACAACAATTTCAAATCTATTTGGAACCATTTTGTGTATGAACGAATTATAATTTTGTTGAGTGGAATATCCTTGACATTATTGCAAATTAAGTTGTTCTATTGGTCATTTATATGGTCTATTGGTCTATAATATCCTATATTGGTCTATTCTATGCTCAAATGAGCTAGCAAGTCAAAACAATTAAAAGTAAATTTGGTTAAAGCTATTACCTGATTGGAAAATGTTCATTCGCTTACTCCAATACATAATTCCACCATGCAATGTGTTTCTAAAGTTTATATGCCAACCTGAGATGAAATACCTGGATATTGAGGTCGAGGCTACAGAAACCTCATACATTCACCCTCATTTCTCTGCCTAATGCGTTAATACCAAGGGTTTGAGTACTAAAAGTTGCCGGAACTATGGTGCCAATTGCGCACATGTGCTATATTTGCAACATATTGCACATGTGGTTGTTTTATAACCGTAAATATTTTTATGCACAAAGTGGATACGGCTTGAATTGACGTATTCTATTTTGTGGTAAGGTAATCGCTTTTGTATCAAGTCTTTTACCTCAAGAGGCACCAAAGAGGTTGTTGGTAGATTTAATTTTGATGTTGAAAACTAACATATTAAATCTTTTTGATAAGCAACTTAAACTTGGCAAATTCATCCTTTGCACTATCATCTCCAATAGTTATTATATTTCTTTTGTATGAAGCTGTGATTTAATGTATCTCCCCAAGGTTTTGTATCACAAAATGTGGTAATTTCACAAATGTCGATTCCTAACCAATCTTACGAACCATGCATAGTATAGTATTGCTTTACTTGATTGATATGCACAAGAGCATAGACGACAAGCATAGTAGTTACAATTGCTTTTAACCTACGGCAAATATCAAAAATAATCCAATTTGTGCATTAAGAATACAAATACCCTGCCAAGTTATCGAACGCTCTTTCAACCACATGGTAATTACCACCAAAAGTTATCTTACAGCAATGATTAATAACAATCGAATCAAAGAGGTGGCTCGTCACACGATGAAGTGCAATCAGCGAGCTGTTGCATAGCATAGCGTTAAGATTTACAGAATTTCGACATCGATTTAACATTCACGAGTCCGCTAATCCAATTTATTTGTTCGCTAATACCTGATGATATGATACGATGTGTTGTTGTCGCATGGAAAAGCAGTCGTTTACGTGTAAGTGGAATACCATCCTTGCGGAAGGGTTCGCGATTCTACTAAGTTTTCCGAGACTGACCAGCATAATTTGAAAAACCTGAAGTTGTCAATTTTTGTCTACTTGGTGAGTGACAGCTGTATGGAATAGAAGTTAAGATTTGATACGTTAAGTCCGTTTGTCGATGAGATTAATTCCGGTGAAATGTTCACGCATGTAATCTCAAGTAACTAAATATAGTAGTGCTTGATTTTGCATCCATTTTGCATTCATTTTGCATCTATCAATTTTCGATAATTTACCACACAATATGAGTCTTGATACAAACCAATTTAATATAAATATCCGGGCAATATCTTATTGAAATTAGTTTTTCATCCAGTTATCAATTTATCTTACAATGAAATACTTATCAATTCTCGCTATTATTGCCACTGCTTTAGCTGGCCAATCCTTTTCCGTTGTTTCCATTAGATCAGGTTCCAGATTCCAATATGCTGGGATCTCATCTACTCGTGGTAATCTTTACGTTGGTGGAGATGCCGCCAACGTCGACTTTGTCTTGAATGACGATGGTACTTTGTACAACAGAGCTACCGGTAACTTTGTCAATGTTGGAGACAACAACATGATGGTTGAATCTGACTATGGTTGGTCAAGATTTAGAATGCAAGACAATTACCTTGTTGGTGAAGACAATCAAGGTTTCTATGCTTGTCCTACCAGAGGTTACAGGGATGACAGAGGTGACAGAGATGACAGAATGAACAGACGTACCCAATATGGTTTAAGTATGAATACATGCTCCGGTGGTACCCCAATCGCCTTAAGATTGAACAATGTTCAATATGTTAGCAATGTTTATAATGATGATCGTTATAATGACGACCGTTATCGTGACGACCGTTATGCAAACAATGACGATTACCCAAACAAAAGAAGAAAGCACCACAAACCAACCAAAACCAAACATCATTCGAAAACCAAACACCATCCGAAACCTTCATCTTCCTCTGTTGAATCATCTTCAGCTGCTTCATCAACTGTTGAATCATCAGTTACATCTTATGCTAATTCATCCTCTGTTGAAACATCAGCTACTTCTTATGCTAATTCATCATCCACTTTAGTCACACAAACTAGTTCTACCGTTCCATCTACTACCGCTATTCCTTCTGGATCTTTTGGTTTGATTGCCATTAACTCTGGGTCTAAATTGCAAAATGCTCCTATCAATAAAGTTGACGCCCACTTACATGTCTTTGCTGTCGGTGGTAGTGAAGGTAAACCATTAACTTTTAAATTATTAGAAGATGGTTCTTTGGTTGATCAAGATGGTATTGGTATTTTTGTTGACTCTGCTACTGGTGAATTTGGTAACATTAACCCAAACCCATGGGGTACTGAAAATCCAGTTACTGGATTCACCATTTCTTCTGGTTATTTGGCTTATAAGAACAGCACCAACTGGTCTGCTTGTCCATCTTCACCAACCAAATACTCGTTAGCCAACAATAACTGTATTGGTGGTACTTCGATTCTTTTAAAAGTTGTCAATTGAGTGATGTTTGAATGTGTCTTTGACTCTTATAGATATTATAGAGTTTAGTTTTTTTTAATTCTTCTTGGTTTTTTTTTTCTTTCGTGACAATATATGTCTTATATTCAATACACTTGTAGTTGTATAGTTATCATATCTTCAATACACTTGTTAGTTCTATCATTTTCAGTTGATTTTTTGCAGCCAGAATAAATTTTGGAACCGGCGGTTATGAACCATGGAAGATTCTGGAAAATCATATAGCCAAAAATTTCAATTTCAGTTGGAGGTGATTTGATTTTGATAGAGGATAAGCAGAAATGGTAGTACATAATCCTAACAACTGGTAAGTCAAAGCAATGATAAAACATATTTTATGATTGACAATTCACTAACTTTCTTAGGCATTGGGTCGATAGAAATTGTATTCCTTGGACCAAAAGTTATTTCAACGATCACATTAAAGGTACGACTTATGAAGATGAGAGCTACAAAATAGAAATCACTGCTATTGACTCTATATCTGGTGACTGTGATGTTACCCAAAGAAAAGGGAAAGTCTTATGTATATATGATTTAGACTTAAAGTTCACTTTGGAAGGTACTTCGATTGCCGATGACAAGACCTTCAAAGGTAACGTCAAGCTTGCTGAATTTATACACGATCAAGAAGAAGATGAATATGTATTTGAAGTCTCAGTCGATGATTACACTTCACAAGTTAAAAAATTACTTATCCCAATTTTAAAAACAAAATTAATGAGTTTTCAAGACGATTTAATCAAAGCTCACGAAAGCGAAGTACAACATACAACTGATTAGAACCATCAAGGACGTATAGCATAATAAAAGTAACTGAATTTGCCAATATTTATTTTCTATAAACTGATTCTATAACCTATCCATCAAATCCTTCGGGAACCCCTTTAGCATGACGATTACCCTCTCGTGATCCTAAATATATTTCAACAACACCAGTGTCGTTTGTATCACCAGTGAAACTGTACCACGGTATTTGTCCTTGTTCAATCGTCTTGATGAATTTGTAGGTATCAACCGAACTATAGGGAATACCAGTGTAGGGATCGAAATATTTAACTTCAGTACCCGATATAAGACACGTCTTTTTGTTGTTATTAGGCAAGGATAAACCGGTGGGTGCTTCTGTTTTGATCGAGATGGCCGTAGCTTCTTGTTCAACATTTTCTTCAACTTCCTCGACAATCTCTTGTTTGATCCCTAACCTCGGTAATCGCTTCAATTCATCAAACATCTCACTATCTTCAGTCAATAATGTTATCGATTTGAATAACGTATCGTCATCTTGTTTGACGCTGGCATACGGATTATCTACAGCACCGATTCGAGCAATGGTTTTCAAATCTTTGAATCTTCTCGATGCTGGTAGTAACGCTTGTGAGCCAAATAATATCGATTTGATACCATTTTCACTAAGTCGATGGTTTCTAGCATTATCCTCAAAATCAAGCAAATATATCGTTTGACGAGAAATCTTTTGCGGTGGACCCTCAAATATATCTTCGTCAGTACCATTGTTAATTTCAGGTGTAAATTCACGAGAATCTGGGACAAGAGATGATTCGACTTCATCAGAAAACTTCACCCGTTTTCTCAGCGAATCCTCAGGTACTGCTTCTTCCTTGATGATTGGCTCAGTAGGTTGAACTTCATTAATATTTCCATCCTCGGTCTTTATATCAACACCATTGGTAGGATTAATATTCTCAGCAGCTGATTCATTGATAGACTTCTCTTCTGACTCATTGATATCAGCCCCTGAAGTAGCCCCCTCCTCCTTAGGGTCAACTTCCATACTAGTGGGCTTGGCATTCTCGTCCTGGTTTGATTTATCTTCATTGTCAACTTCCATACTAGTTGATTTGTCATTTTCATCATTTGTTTTAACTTCATTATCTTCAGTATCGAGCTTCGTTTCGTCATTAGCAAGCCCAGTCTCTGGTACATCAACTTCATCTTTAGCATCCAAGTTTGGAGTTTCATTCGATTCATCTTTGGCAGTTTCCACTGTACTCGATTCATCTTTTGCCGTATCATCTGGGTTATTCTCAGACTCTATTGGCATTGTATCAGCACTCTCACCATCTATCGCCTGGTTTGGCTCTTCAGATTCAGCGACCACATCTGTTGCTGGAATTATACCCTGCATCGCTTCCACACCAGTATTTTCTGCAAGCTCTGCCTCCCGTACTTCTTTCAACTTTGCTCCTTCGGCTTCCGCCTCTTGTTTCAACCTAGCTTCTTCTTTAGCATATGGTAAATCGTGATCCACCTTTCCCGGGATCATGGAAAACTCGAATTCATCCTGTTTCTTTTTCCTCCCCCCTTTCCTTCGCTTTCTGTCAGCATCATAATTCCTCTGCGCACTATCCCTCTCATCTAGCGGGGTGACATATGTTTCTTGGGATATTAACCTAACCACATTCTTCAATTTCTCGCGTCGCGAATGTAACAACTTCTTCTGGTGTTCCTTCTTAACAATCTCTTGCTCTCTAAACTGGTTTAGGGAAATGATATTCCTCCTTTCTGTTTCAATAGCTTCTTCTAGTCTCTGTTCCTGAGTTAGAGCAACATGTTTGACTCTGGGAACGGGCGAGAACTTGGCTCGTCTTAGCTCCGACTCTTTCAATTTCTGCACTAGAGCCTGTTTACTCTCCACCGCCGAAGTTCTCGAAGACGATCTTCGTGCAGAAAGCATTAAAGTATCTGAAGAAATCAAAACTTTCTTAGCTACAGGCTTTTCCACCTTGTCCCTCGCTTTAATAGCCGGCACAACAGTCTTTTTCCTCCTTTTCACTCTCTCCTGTTTCTGCAACTCCTTCTCACCCTCACTCTCGTCAGAATCACTAGCCGAGATATCTGAATCGGAAAGAACATCATCTGCATCTACAGTCTTAGTTTCATTATCATTATCATCCACCTCTCCACCTTCACCTTCCACCTCACCTTCCTCTTCCCCATCACCACCCTCGTCTTCACTTTCATCTATACCTTTCAAATTAGCAAACTCATCTTCTTCATCCTCTTCCCCCACAAACTCCTCATCTTCTTCATCCTCTTGAAACAACAAATTAACATTTTCATCATCTTCAGTAATCAAAGGAAAACTTGACTGAACTTCTGATTGTTGTTCCTCCAATTGGATCAACTGTTTCAATCTAGAACCAGCATTGGCTCTCTTCTTTCTAGTAGCTACCAAACTAAACTCATCACTCATTGACTAAAGATATATTGTGTTTATTCAATCTGATTGTATTGATTTTGCTGTAGAGATTGAATTCTGCGCACACTGAAAATTCCTACCGAGATATAAAACTTATACTGAGCTAATACAGAAAACAACTTCACAATGAGTTTAATGAGATTCAATCTCTTGAGAGCAACTACACGTGTTAGTAGGCTCAGATTCTATAGCACTAGCATTTCAGATAAGGAAAGATCCCATTTCAATGCATTAGCTTCTACTTGGTGGGATGTCAATGGTCCACAAAGGATATTGCATAAAATGAATTTGTTAAGAATGGATTTTATATATAATACTATTAGAAATAGTATTAAGTTGAATGATGGTGTTGCTGAAGAGGAAGAGGTTTATGTTCCTCCATATAGCGTGGACTTATTGCCTAGTGCAATTAAGTATAGGATAATTGAAGATCAGGAATTAAGAAGGGATGAGATTTTAAATGACAATAAACTTTCAGTGCTAGATGTAGGTTGTGGTGGTGGTATACTTAGTGAATCTTTAGCTAGGTTGAATTTTATTGATAAAGTTACTGCCATTGATTTATCGCAAGATGTTATTGCTGCCGCAAACATTCATAAAGCTAAAGATCCCATGTTAACTAATTTGGAGTATAAACTAGTTTCTTTAGATCAAATGGATGATACTAAATACGACATAATTACCATGTTTGAAATGTTGGAACATGTCGAGTATCCCGCTAAGGTGTTAAGTGAGGGGTTGGCTCGTTTACAACCAGGCGGTTGGCTCTTTGTTTCCACTATCAACCGAGACTTCGTCTCTTGGTTTACTACCATTTTCATGGCAGAACATGTCCTCGGAATAGTGCCTAAAGGCACTCACACATTAAGTAAATACATAAACCAACAAGAAATTAAAGACTGGATTGATACCAAGGGGGAGAATTATAAGGTGGTCGATGCTAAAGGGTGTATGTATATACCGGCTTATGGGTGGAAGTTTACGGACGAGCCGAATGTGGGGAATTTCTTTATGGCGATAAAGAAGGTGGCTTAGACATATGAGCGAAGCGAATATGTCTAGGAGAGTGAGCACGAGTGCGAATGATTGCGAACTAACTCACAAAGTGAGTTATGAAAGTGGAATAAAAGTAGGATAATATTATTAGCATGTAATAATCTCAGGATTATTGATCACAAAATCTCACACCATGACTAACTGTTGCTTTCAACAGTTATATCATTTAAAATAATAGTATAAACTGCATGTATGAAGAATTGTAAATATATCAAGTAATTTTCAAATTTGTATTACCATGCGCTAAAACAAAATGCTGCAAAACCAACTCAGGATCACCAACGACGTAAAGATACCACCACTTAAGCTACAACTATGTATTAAAACCTACAAGGTATCTACGAGGATTACAATGTATGTATATTGACAAGTTCGAAAAGTTTACAAATTTACCATTTCAAAGATCACTGAATAATTTACCTGGAGTCAAATCTGGATTGATTAAACGTTTGATACCTAGTCTCGTCATTGACATTAGAAAAAGAAAACCCCGGATAGAAATTATTCCATCCTTGGGGCTCTCATATACTTGTAAGCTGTTGTTTAGTGCTCTAATTTCATAAATTTTGGTTGAATGGTTGCAATTTCCTAAGGGTGCGAAAGGGGGTAAGATTACCATTTTATATTTAATTTCTTTATCAGATAAATAATCTACTGTTACAATAAATCAACAAGTGAACTGAAAACACCTACTCATTAGAACTAAACTGATTGATTAGTATATATTCGTATAATGTCTAATCCATTCACTCCTATTGAAAATATAGTCGAAAATTTAGAAAATGGCACTGATACCACGTTTGCTGGACTGGACATCGAAGATGCAAGAAGTGATATAGATAACCATGAGGATAAAGTGGTAGTTAATAGGGGTGGTCTTGGCGGAATTCTCGAAAGATGGTTTAAAAGATTCCAAAAATATCCAAATCCGATTGAAAATGAGGATCTTGAAACTCAAACTCCACAGCCAAGACTTTATAATTCAAGAGAACGTATATTATAGGCTCAAGGCATTCACTTTGCTATTATTACAATAATAAAGTTCTGCGTAAACTGCTCATACTACGAAGGGGAAAATGGAACCTGCGAAAACAGTCGTTTCCTTGATGCATTTTTCGGATCGTGGATTCCAACTGTAAGTGCTTGCATCTTAGGATCCACAGTTCAGCTCCTCAAGAAAAACAGCTTTATCCTCAGCTACGATGATACGGTTAAGATGGATTCACCGAACTTCGACAGAGTGTGGGCAGTCATAATCTTGTTCGCTTTAGCTATTTTTGCAGTTACATCTCTCCTTGTGGGTCATAATGTTTTATGCTACATGATTATTGGTTATTTTATAATTGCATAATAAATACGAGAACAGTGTAAATTACCATGTTAGAATGATGGTGTCCTGTTACATAAATATCAATTAATTGAACCAGAATACTCAAAAGATAATACCATGTCATATATTTCGTACTCGCTGTGTAACTATATTTAGAGTAAAGTTTTGAATAAACGTTTTCTCGATAACAATTCTGTTTATCTGTATCCAGTAGAAGGAAACATTCAGATTGAGCTATGATAGTTTGATTCTACCTTAGCGTAGTTTCCTGATGACTTGTATTTATATGGAACTAGTAAACTAATAATACATACCTATAACTAAGAGTAACATGAATAGACTAACATAGAAGTAGGATTCTATACTTTTTATAGTAATGGACTGTTTGCACTATTCCTAAAGAATGGAGCAAATTATCGGCAATTTACTTGTTTAAAAGAATGAATGAATCAATTCTTTGAACCGGCATTAATCTAATCAGAACCAGCGAATCAACCATTCAAGTTATTCTTCGAATGAATAAATTTTTCCACCGAATCAACCCTTTGGGGATTCCCACACAATTCTTCTGACATCAATCTAACCAGAACCAGCAAATCGGCCGCTTGGCTTATACTCAATCAATTCCTAACATTCCTCAAACAAATACTTGGATGATTCTCATCAATTCTTAAACCAACCACTTCGGGGTTGATTTTCGCAGCATTCATCGAATCAGAATCATCAAGTCAATTCTTAACATATCAAAAATTAAATCAACCACTTGGCTGATTCAATCAATTCTTAGCATCTATCGGATCAACCACAAATCAACCACTTCGTGGTCGACTATCAATTAACATATCAAAAATCGAATCAACCACTTTGTGGCTAATTCTCAAAGTCCAAATCAGAATCATCTCACCCACTTCGTGGTTGGTTCGATCAATTCTTCAACGGCTCCTCCACCTTCTCCTCATCAATAAACGTTGGCAATTTATCCGGGGTATCCAAATAACTAGGAACCCCACCCATTTCCCCCAACTCCAGTTCAAATTCCACATCCTCAGCCAATGCATCCAACTCCGCATCCAACTCCAGTTCCGAAATATCATCAGGCACATCATAAGAGGCGCTTAGCGACTCCTGGAGTTCATTAGACTTTTCAATCAAGTCCAACATTTCATCCTGTAAATCTTCAATTTTATCAATATCAATCTTCCCATAAGTTTGTTTTAATTGTTTGTTTGTAGTCTTCATAGCATCTATGGTAATCATAGTATTCTTTAAATTATCAGTTGTCATCTCAGCTTGGGACATGTTCCAAGATTGGGATTCCAATTGATCCTTTTGAGCTTCTAATTGTTTCCTCTGTTTTAAAAGTTTTAAAGCTCTTTGCTTTAAAGCAGATTTACCAGGACCATCTCTCATTCTAGCTAATTTCTGTTGGTAAGTAGTTAATTCTGAATTTATTTTAGATAATTTAACATCAACAGAACCTACTCTATCTTCTATGGAAGATATAGCATCATTAAGAGTAGCTTTGGGTGCAGTGTTCTTGGTACCAAATAATCTGTTCATTGTCGGTTGTTGTAATCAGTAGGAGTTGTATTCATTTGCCATAATATTTAACTATGTAAATTGTTATATGCAGTATATATTTAATATTACCCTTTAATTGATTCAGAAATAGGTATTTAAGTAGTTGTATTATGTATTATATATATATATGTATATGTTACTAAGACTAAATAACCATCGTATCTCTCCTTTCCTTCCCTCCCATTCTTTCTCTGTTTCCATTTCTGCGATTTCGGAGATTTAGTGCGAATCAACAGCCATTGGACTTTTCATCTACTAATGCCTGAAGTTGCTGAGGTATGTATAGAATAAGGAAGGATATGTGGAAATTAGTGACTGGAAGTGATGGAGTGGAATGATAGTTATTAATATTGAAGAAACTAGTTGGTTTGAGGAGGAATTGGTATCAATTGAGTACAATTCTTTTTATTATTACATTGACTAACTTTTAGGTCGCTCATATATGTGCCTTATTAAAGAGGAATATACTTAATTATACTGTCACTAAAGTGACTTGTTTGGATGATAATTTGGTGTTTCCCTTTTTGAAAGAATCTCTGGATTCAGTTAAAGATTTAACTAAATTTGAGAATGGGTTGGTTAATAGGACTATTTCTTCCATTAATCGCCATGGAAAGTATTTCTGGATAAGGTTTGATGATGATAATGTCTTGTTGATGCATTTCGGTATGACAGGGATGATTAAGTTGAAGAATGTGCACTCGCATTTGACGTTTATGGAGAATGGTGGGGATAAAAAGGTATTACAAAAGAAGGAAATGGTGGAAAAGAAAGTGAAGCATGAAGCCAGAGGTGAACTGGTGAAGGTTTTAGAGGATGTGGAGACCAGACAATTCAAGGTCGAAGATGAAGATGTGACCTTTGAACCAAATGATGATGAGACTTCTGATGAGAAACTTGTTTGGCCGCCCAAGTTTGGCAAACTCTCCATGACATTATCCAAAGACAATCACACAGCAGAATTGGTGTTTGTTGATCCACGAAGGTTGGCCCGAATTCGATACTTAACGGGGCCCGATTATGCCACCAACAATGATTTGTTCAATCAGTCTCCATTGAATCTACTTGGACCCGATTATTCAAAACCATTAACCATTCCTCAGGTTATTCCCGAATATGGTGATGTTGACCCTCACCAACATGGCAAACCAATACTAAATATCGACCAATTCCAAAAATTAATATTAACTAAACGGAAACCAATCAAAAGTTTATTACTAGACCAAGCTTACTTTGCTGGAGTTGGTAATTGGGTAGCCGATGAAATCATTTATCAAGCAAGGTTATTTCCTCAGGAAATCATTTCGAGCAAATTACCGTTACAATCAGAAATATACCCCATTATCCAAACCCTATACGATAAATTGATTTACGTTTGTCTGGAAGCAGTCAAAGTTGAAGGTGATGTTAACAAATTCCCCGCAGATTGGTTAATGTTATTTCGCTGGGGCAAAGCAAGGAAAAAGGGTCCCAAACAAACTACCAGTGATGGGTACGAAGTAGACAATATTACAGTTGGTGGTAGAACTAGTTGCTATGTTCCGGAGTTACAAAAACCTTTGGTAAGTTTAAAAAGTGAGCAAGAAAAGAAACTGAAAAACACCAAAAAACAAGCAAAAAAAGAATCGACCGAGGAACAAACTATAAAGCCAAAAGTTAAACGACAAAGAAAAGCTTGACCATTGTTGGCAATGACAAACTCCCATTCTTTAATTAAAACCGCTATCTCCGTCAGAAGCCGCACGACCACAAAAACTGCGGGACCAGAATCACGAATCTGGGGTAAGCAAGCATAAAATTGTTTTGTTTGCTAACGTTGCTGGTCTATGTCGCAAGAGCTATCTTTAAGTTTGATAAATGAGTTCAAGGAAATACAACGAAAGTTGGACTTATTTTGTTTCCAAGATATATCATTGAAAATGGAGATTGATGATGACCTGGAACTACCGGATGAAATCTTGGCTGAAATCGTGGGATATTTACCACAAAGTGATGTTTTATCAATATGTCTAGTGAATAAACGGTTTTATCAGATTGGAACTCGAAAATTATTCAAAAATTTATATATAAATAGTCCTGATAATATAATCATTAAAGGGTTAAGTTTACCAATTTATCAAAATCAGACATTTGTTGATTATAAACGGTTTTTAAAGTTAGTAAAGAATGATTCACGAATAACAACAATTCAGTCAATAATATTCCACAAACCGAGGTTTTCTCAAAACTTTTTGAATATATTGGATGAGAAGCTACCCAATACCAGGATCTATATAATAGATGATATAAATAAGAAGGAGAATCTAGAAAACTGGAGGAATTGTCAAATTAGCTTTATTGATGACGAAATTCTTGATAATTGTTTGCCAGAAAATTTATCCGAATTAGAGATTAATAATAGTTGCCAGCAAGAATTATTCGAAGTAATTGGGAAAATTTCGGCTCGCTTTCAAAACTTAACTACTTTATCATTGATTAATTTCAAGTTTAGTTTGCCTAAAGCTAATTTTCAATTCACAAAAATTCCAATAAAAAAATTATCGATATATGGGAAATTTGATTTACAGATTTTGGACATATTATTTGATTTACATGAGATTAAACAATTACTGTTGGTAAATAAGAGTTTTACAGCAGTACATACAAACTATGATGTTTTCCACAACTTTAAAAATTTAACTCAATTATACTTAGGAGGAAATTTACCCATCTTCAATATAATATCGAATTTGCCTAGAAATAACTTGATTGATTTGAGATTGCACTTGCACAAGACGATAACCGTATTATGTCTTGATCAACTTATGGAGTTTCATGCCAAATCCTTATGCTCCTTATCATATACTATCGGTGACAAGTTTACCAATGGGTTGTGGTCTACTGGACTCATTACTGGGAAGTATGATGATAATTCACAAAGTATTATTGATGATTTAAATGAAATTCCTGATAAATATCCAAATTTAAGCTATGCATCAATATTCAAGAATCATTTCATTATTGATCGATGCTTCGGTGATTTTATTGAGGCAGAATTGATTGAAACAGTTCCTGTGGTTAATTCAAGACGCTCAAGTGAAAGTAGTCAAGAAGAAGTTTGGATGAAATGAAGAGAAATATCACAATTAATGATTGAAAATAAGAATGCAATAGCTGAGTAAAGATATATTATTAATGATTACAAAAGTAGATATTATTGAGTAGAATTACACGAGTGACGAATTAAAATATTCATAAACAATGTAGACTCAATCTGAAGCTACATTCCCAGTACAAGTGATAACCATATGGGCGGATAAATTATAGCAACCATTGAATAAATTGACATAATATGAAGCTTAAATTAACAATAGCAAGATGATTACCAGAGTTCAAAAAGTTTAAGCGAGAAGCAAGAATATATGATGACACATAACGGTAAAGTAGTCTCGATCAAGAATAAGCCCAGTTCGTGTATCAAATATACTCACACTACACTAAACTATTGCAAAATTCCCGTAGACTCCAAAGGTAATCTCCAATCGGTTAAAGACAACACCTTAATTAATTACATTAATTGTCAAGTCCAATTTTTGCGGCATTATCTAAGAGTTTTAAAAAGCCAACCCAGTAAAAATAGATATTCGTACTCGCATATCTATTAGCGGCTAATTCTGGCGAATATTATCGATAAGAGCAGGTATGTACTATAGTAACTGTATCAAGGGTAAGACTGAACAGTTGGATCATATAATATTACATAGATGAATAGAGTCAGAGTAGTAATATTAGAATACATAAGCTGTGCCTACCAGCACAGTTGTCGTGGTTTCAAGCTGTCCATCGCCTTGAAGCCTGTCAATTTTTTTTTGCTCCTCTTGTCCCCTCTTCCGCCGCACCAACAATAGCTGCAAAAACAATTTTGCAAATCTTTACCACAACTCAAACAATGGTAGCAACCTAAGGGTTGTATATTTAAGGGTTACACTATAGGTCTACGAACTTGTACCTCAATCCACCTCCAACATATCTTTGTTTTTCTCTCCTATTTCCATGTTATCTATTTCCCCCTCTTCAACCCAACAGTCAATTTAAGCGAGCATGCCAAATCGGGACAGATTGCGAAAAAGCGCACGGACTATTTCGGAGTATCTCGGAGTGGATTACGGAATATCCCTTAGTTATAAAGAAGTTTAATCCCAACGTTTCTGGAAATCTTCACAGACTCTTCATGTTACGAATTACCAGAAACTTGGCTCTGAAGGCTCATAGCCACACCCATATCGTCAAAACACCTGTTGACATTAATGCTGCTATTGCTTCTTTGAAACCTAAAACTACGAGATTATCCATAGAAGGTACTATAGAATGTGATTTAACTGGTTTCCAATTGTTGAACTCTCCAGTATTCAATAAAGGTTCTGCTTTCTCCAAGTCCGAACGTGAGGTGTTTGATATCCAAGGTTTGTTACCTTCACATGTACATACCCTAGATCAACAAGTTGATCGTGCTTACAGACAATTTTCCTATTTGAAATCTCCTTTAGCTAAAAACGATTTCTGTACCAGTATGCGAGTACAAAATAAAGTGTTATACTACCAATTGGTTAAACGTAACATTAGGGAAATGCTCCCCATCATTTACACTCCGACCGAGGGTGATGCGATTGCGGCGTATTCGCACCGGTTCAGGAAACCAGAAGGGTGTTTCCTCGATATCAACTCTCCAGACCTGATTGATAAACGCTTGGAAGTCTATGGTGAAGATAAAGATATCGATTATATCGTTGTCTCCGATGGTGAAGGTATTTTAGGTATAGGTGATCAAGGTGTTGGTGGGATTAGAATCGCCATTGCCAAATTGGGTTTAATGACCCTTTGTGGGGGTGTACATCCTGGAAGAGTCCTTCCAATTATTCTTGATGTGGGTACAAACAACAAGGAGCTTTTAAATGACGATTTGTACATGGGGAATAAATTCCCCAGAGTACGAGGTCAACAATATTGGGATTTCTGTGATAAATTCATTAAAGCTATTAAAAACAGATTCCCCAGTGCTGTGTTACATTATGAAGATTTCGGGGTTTCTACGGGAAGAGATTTGTTATACAAATACAGAGAAACCATCCCTTCTTTCAATGATGATATCCAAGGTACAGGTGCCGTGGTGATGGCCAGTATGACAGCTGCTTTGAAATTCTCCAATCGTGACTTGCTCGATTCCGAAGTTGTCATTTACGGTGCTGGTTCTGCTGGTCTCGGTATTGCCGACCAGATTGTTAACCATATGGTGTCGCATGGTGCTACACCCGAAGAAGCTCGTTCAAAGATCCATGCCATGGATAGACAAGGGTTGTTGTTAACCAACTCAGAAAATATGTCGCCTACTCAATTGAGTTATGCCGACGATCCTAAACGTTGGGAAGGGGTAGATACCTCTTCGCTTTTGCAAGTGGTCAAACACGTCAAACCTACAGTATTAGTTGGATGCTCGACCCAACCAGGTGCATTTACTGAAGATATTATCAAACAAATGTACGAAACCAACAAACAGCCAATTATTTTCCCCCTTTCTAACCCTACACGTTTGCATGAAGCCGTCCCCAAAGATTTGATGAAGTGGACTGATAACAACGCCTTGATTGCTACCGGTTCCCCATTTGAACCTGTTGATGGTTACTATATCTCCGAAAACAATAATTGTTTCACCTTCCCTGGTATCGGTTTGGGAGCTGTGCTTTCGAGATGTACTGTTATTACCGATACCATGATCTCCGCTGCTGTTGATAAATTAGCCAGTCTTTCACCCAAGATGGAAGACCCTAAGTTTGGTTTACTTCCTCGATTAGAGGAAATTGATGAAGTCAGTGCCCATGTAGCCACCGCTGTGGTGTTACAATCTTTAAAAGAAGGTACCGCTAGAGTAGAACAAGAGAAAAGACCAGATGGCGAGTATGTTAAAGTACCTTTGGATTACGCCAGTTGTTTGAAATGGGTGCAATCACAAATGTGGAAACCAGTGTATCGTCCTTTGGTGAAGGTGGAACATGTTCCAGAAATTCATACATTCCAACATTAGAAAGGTGCCGAAGGTACCATCACAGCAATTGCATATGGTGACTAATTTATTTCACCACTTTAATTCATAGATATATTCAATAGATTCAATTCAATAGATTTAATCGTCCCATACTTAAAAATACCTCAAAGTAGTTTCTTAGCTCGAAAACTCTCATTATGAAGTATCAAATACAAACCACATCTACAGTATTAGATATTACAGATATTGGTAGAAAAAAGAAGTATTATTTGGTTGCAAAAAATCATATTTCAGTGAGTATTTGTTTACACTTAAAATCTTCTCTGAGTTCACTCTACAAATCTACATCAGTTGACACTTTGTTACTGCTTGTTGAGCTAGCTATAACCTCTCTTTGCTATTTACTCCGTTATCGCTTCACTTAAATGCTTCTTTTGTAACTTCTATTTTAACTTTCCTGCATATTGATTAAATAAAATTTGATTGGGCACAACGTTGGAAAACAAACTTAAGGCCGATTGAAAATATTCATTTTAACCCCACGAAACTTTTTTACTATTACAACCATGTCTAGTGTTGAAGAATTACAAGCTACTGTTCAAAAATTGAACTCCAGAATTGAACAATTGGAACAAAAAGCCGGTTTAGTTCCAAATGTTCCTAAATCTATCAAAATGGTCTTGATTGGTCCTCCAGGTGCTGGTAAAGGTACTCAAGCTCCTAACTTAAGTAACAAATACTGTGCTTGTCATTTAGCTACTGGTGATATGTTGAGAGCTCAAGTCTCTGCCAAAACTGCTTTAGGTGTTGAAGCCAAAAAAATTATGGACCAAGGTGGTTTAATCTCTGATGATATCATGGTCAACATGATCAAAGATGAATTAACCAACAACCCAGAATGTAAAAATGGTTTCATTTTAGATGGTTTCCCAAGAACTATTCCTCAAGCCGAAAAATTAGACTCCATGTTGGAAGACAGAAAAACTCCTTTGGAAGCTGCCACCGAATTGAAAATCGATGATGAATTATTAGTTGCTAGAATCACTGGTAGATTAGTCCACCCAGCTTCTGGTAGATCTTACCATAAATTATTCAACCCTCCAAAGAAACCAATGACTGATGATGAAACTGGTGAACCTTTGGTTCAAAGATCTGATGACAATGAAGATGCTTTAAAGAAAAGATTGGTGACTTACCATAAACAAACTGAACCTATTGTCGATTATTATAAGAAAACTGGTATCTGGTCCGGTATTGATGCTTCCCAAAAGCCAACTAAGGTTTGGGAAGATATGTTAGCTTGTTTAAAAAAATAAGATAAATGTTTTCTTTAAATGTTTTTAACAAAAGTATGTTTAACCAAAAGTTGTTTGTGTAAATATTTTATTTATTTAAAAGTATATAAGTATGAATATTATATTTATTAGAAAAATTTACTGATAAATTGTTACCTTGAATGAATTTCATTCATTAAAATGAATATGATATTTATTGAAAAAGTCAAACCAAAAATTGTTTGTATGAATTTTATATTTATTTAAAAACAGTATGTAAGTATAAATATTATATTAATTAAAAAAGTATATTTATTATTAATCTTGTAATAGAATTCGTGATATATTTATATTTCTATAAACTTTTTTATTTAATTTTCTTCTCGATACCTCCTAAAGAATCATCATTACTTCTCTTTTTATTAGCTTCGTTGAAACAAGATACATGCATGATTTTTCTACTGGTGGGACCTTCGCCTGGTGCTCGTATACAATTGAACCAACACCATTCACCGTTATCTTCATTATAAGTCGCCTTGATATTTTCACGACAGAATATACATCGGTTATTCATATTATTGTCGTTTGGAGGAACAATGACAAATGGAATGTCAGCGATTGGAGTTGCCGTGGTTGCTGATTCTTTAACTGAAGATTTCTTCTCGTCGACAGTTGCAAATTCCAACAATTCTTCGTCTTTAAATTTGACCCACTCGAAATCATCCAAGTACCAATTTCTCGATTGGACATTGGAGTTTGTTGACAATTTCTTGTTGATCCGGAAATGCCAATCTAAATGTAATCGTTTGTTAGTAGCACCTTCTGCGTCGGTGGTGAATCTCTTCCCACATAAACCACATTTATAAGACTTGGCCGAGTATAGGAGATCGGTTAATGAGTTATCAATTTTATTTGACTTGATGAAGTTTTGGAAATTCTGGTTTCTCAGTTTCGAAAGCAAGATCAAATGGTTAAATTTGACTTTATCGTAATCGGATCTTGGGATATTCTGACTGAATGCGGCTAATTCGTCCAAGAGATTACTAGCCATTGATGGTTTTATGTATTTGATTTTGGGCAATTGTACTTGATAAATAGGTTTGGATCCAGGGATTGGCGCTTGATTTAACTTGACAATACCCGAGTTTATCAATTGTTTGAACAATTCCTGACACTTTTCGTTATCCACTGGAGGAGGCGTTGAAGAACTCGATTCCTGTTCTTTAATAGTATTCAATTGCGCTTGTATCAATTGTAAGTCATTTGGACTCAATTTTTGCGAAGACAATAAATTCTTCAATTTATTCAACGCTTGGAAACGGTCTTTGATCTTGGCGTCATTGGGGTTCGCAGTAAGCTTTGTTGAGTAAATAGGAATCAAGTTATTGATATTATTGATTAATTGTACTTGACTTTCGTTTGGTTTAACTATAGGTTTAGCGACAGGTTTAGCTACTGGTTTAGCGACAGGTTTAGCTACTGGTTTAGCGACAGGTGTTTTAGGATACCCTGCTCTGCTTAAGAAGCTCTGAATTTGGTCCAATTGTTGCGGAGGAAATAAAGGGAGGGTAGAACCTCTGGTTCTAGTCAGCTTCCAGGTTTCAAACACTTTAATTAATTGCGTTCTTGTTTGCTCATTACCTAATTGAAAGATATGAGAAAAGATGGCAAACAAATCATCACCAACTAAGATATTATATGGATTACCTATAGTTTTGCATATTGAATCCAACAAGTATAAAGTGTATAACTTATAATCTGGTCTGGTTTGATAAATTCTACCAGTGATTATTGATAATATTTCATCAGCAAGTGGGACATTTTCTTTAGCAATAGTGGTAAGAGTGTCTATAATAGGTCGTGAGTTTACAGTCAACTCATTAAGACTGGATTTGTAATCCTCAATCAATGAATCTGACATTGATGAAGCTAAGGCAAATGGTTATTCACTATGAGGTTGAAATTTACTTAACCAAAGAAAAATATCCTGCAGATAAAAATAAAGGAAACTTTTGCAACCAAATGAAATAGGAAAGAAGTGATCAAATGACCGGAAGTGAGTAAATAAAGGGTGAATAAGTTGATAAAATAAGATGAAACTGGAAACAAGAACACTAGAGCAAAACAAAAGAGCAAAAAAAGAGAAAAAAAGTACCAAATTAACCAACTTTGTCTTAGTTGTTTTTACAAAGTGAACCAAATTAACAAAATCATAAATAATAAAAGACAATTGAACTCAAGAGTACCATTGAAGCAGTATAAATACAATTGAAACTCGATTTATTGTCTTATTTTCTTGTAAAACTCGATTTATTCTCTGATCAATTATTTTGCAACCACACAATAACAATAAAATCAAATTACCTATATTTTGTTCTCCAGAATAACCCATGTATTTTAAAATCAAGATTATTATTCATCATACTGTATTATTCTATTGTCAATTCTATCAACCATGTTTAGTAATTAAACAATATAAAATTGTTCTATAAATTCTCGGTAACATTCTCAGTGCCAGAGTTACCACTTGACCTAGCAGATTGCGCAAGGCCCAATATCAACCACAATATTGACAATAGATATAATGAATAAACACATATATACTATCAATTACACTCCACTAAAACTAGAACCCACAGCATTCATATTCCGACAAACTATAGAAATCTCTACAAAACTCCAATGGTTTAACTGACTCATATATACGATAAAATATAGTACATAAACTCAAGAGTAACTTCACTTTCTTGTGGTTCATCTTCTTTTATACACCCCATTACTGTATGACACTTACACTAATTCTGTTAACCTTACAACTGTCTATATTTCCCCAACTATCTCACAAAGCTTAATGAGAATGAGATTGTCGGCTTAATGGAGGAAACATAATTTCCAGAGAAGCTAGAGTAAGCTATTTTCTACTATATGATTAGATAAATATATACTGTCCATATTCACTAATTCATATCTACACTTCTACTATAAAACTCTCTAGTTATCCTTTCTTTCCTTGTGATTTGTTGAAATTATCGTCTTATCAAAAACAAGTGAAAAATTTAAGCGCGGTGTAAAATTTTCATTTGGCACATCTTTCAAAGAATTATATCCATACAACCCATTCTTCTTCAATGTCTCCTCCATCTCATACTGACCAGAAACAGTCTGGGATTGCCAGAGTCTTAGGTTCTGCCTCTGCTGGTATTCTTGAAATTGGTGTTTTCCATCCAGTAGACACCATTTCCAAAAGATTAATGTCTAATCAAGGTAAAGTCACCCTGGCTTCTAAATTAAATGAAGTTATTTTCAGACAATATGCTGGTGAACCTTTAGCTAAAAGATTAACTACCTTATTCCCCGGTTTAGGTTATGCTGCTTGTTACAAAGTCTTGCAAAGAGTTTACAAATACGGTGGTCAACCTTTTGCTAATGAATTTTTAACTAAGAACTTGAAGTCGGATTATGATAACTGGTTTGGACCAAAGACTGGTAAAGCTATGTTGAGTGCAACCGCTGGTAGTTTGATCGGTATTGGTGAAGTTGTATTGTTACCTTTAGATGTTTTAAAGATTAAAAGACAAACTAACCCAGAATCTTTCAAAGGTAGAGGTTTCTTGCAAATTATCAAAGATGAAGGTTGGGGATTGTACAGAGGTTGGGGTTGGACTGCTGCCAGAAACGCTCCTGGTAGTTTTGCCTTGTTTGGTGGTAACTCCTTCGCCAAAGAGTATATCTTTGGATTAGAAGATTACTCCAAAGCCACTTGGTCCCAAAATTTCATTACCTCGATTTTCGGGGCTTCTGCTTCATTGATTGTTTCTGCTCCTTTGGATGTTATTAAAACTAGAATCCAAAATAGAAACTTCGATAACCCTGAATCTGGGTTCACCATTTTGAAAAATATGGCCAAGAATGAAGGGTTGACCTCTTTCTTCAAAGGGTTGACTCCTAAATTGTTGACTACTGGTCCTAAGTTGGTATTTTCGTTTGCTGTGGCTCAATCGTTGATTCCAGCTTTTGATCAATTGTTAAAGAAATGATTGCGAACAAAGTGAGCAATCACGAAGAATAAATCAAGTGATTTTATCAGGTTAGATATAATTTTAGTTTCTTGTGCATAGAGTTAAATATTTATTAGTAAATATAGAATATAATAAAGTTAAGAAAAGTAGATTACTCACATTGAGCAGAGAGAAATGTAGTCAATAATAGTATAGGTATTGAGAAAAGTGTGATAACTCACCCTGATAACTCACTTCATTCACCCTTGGTTATATTTATATATAATTTTAGTTTCTTATTTGATTTCTGGCTAGAAAAGTAAAATTATTTTAGCTTAAATTTGACTAAACAACCAACCAGATCAAACCAAATCTAATTAATTGGGAGCATGTAAGATTTATTGATTCATCAGCTTAGTAGACACTAGTGATGTATAAGTCTAGAATTACTTTATTGATTACTATATTCTATACCACGTGATGGTGTCAATTTTTATGTCGATTAGTAATCCAATTTGGAAAATAAAATAACAAAACCAAACCCCGTGGCTGCAAAGTGGGTTTTGTTTCAAATTTAATATTTGGAATCCCAGTTGTTTATAGAATCATCATTTTAAACGATGAATATTCTAGTCCTTCTCATGTATACGTTGAAGATCAACCTATTACAAATACTAGTTCACAACTCAAGAAATAATATGTTGGGGCTCATGCTCTTGGATTCGCCCCTCTACGTCACCAAAACTGAATGCGTAGATGGGATGAATCCAGATAGAATTCATGTCATGAACCTAACCAATATTCCCTTGGATATTTAGTTGTGTTTCTCAGTTATGTTATGAAGTGTTAATGTTAATGATAGTTTAGAGTTTATAGAAATAAATGGTATTTATTAACCAATGTAGTGGTTCAACCAGGGTGACCATATCTATATATTAGCAATAATGGACTAGTCCCTATACTAGTAACCTTTTAGCCATGGTTTATCAAAAGTCATATTCAAGTTGAGTTTATAAAGTACGTAACTTTGCTGGTATCCCATTAAATCATACTAGCTTTCAATAGTGGGAGCTTCTTAGTATAATTGGGTGACCTACCAGCATTTAACTATTAGTAATAGTACCACCCTTTATAAGGATAGTTGTTAATATTTTCAAATCAAACTTAAAAGATTGTAAGGATAGAGTGTATTATTTTTGCTTCGAAAAATCTTTGAAAGCATAGCAAATAAACATTCTTTAATAGTGGCGTAGTATATATACATATTACTCTATTATCCCTACTGATGCGATTCATTATATTCTTTTATAATAAAGTGCACGCCAAATTTATCATAATATTCCAACTTGATCAATTCATTTAATTCTTTGACCCATTTACTCCTCCCCACTATTTGGTCGAGCTCGTCAATCGACGTCTTTTGTTGCAATAAACATAATCGTAACTTTGCATCGGCCAGTTTCTTAGCACGCTGTAATTTGTCACTGGCTACTTCACGCAAGCCGCCTGATACATTGGCTAGGTTGACGGCATTTTTAACAAAATTGGTAGCATTAGATAATAACAAATTCTGATTTGCGTGACCTTGTGGACAATCAAGTTGAAGTCTTTGCACGTCGATATCGGCTCGCGAAATTAGGATTGAACAGATTTGGATGATTAATTGACTGGTACCCGATTGGTTTGACGTTTTCTGTAACTCGCCTAATTGGGCTTGTAAATCCTGTTGGGCTAACTTGAGATAATTGGTCATGTTGGAAAGACATTTCCAGGCAATGTCAGGTGTTGTCACTTGTTTATCCAAGTATAGCTGGAGGTTATCATTAATCATCATGAATTTTTTCAGGTTATTTTGAATAGGTTCCCAAACCGCGAGTATATCATCAATATCAGTTAACACTGATGCTTTAAGCAAAGCTCGAGCTAAAACCAAGTCATTAACTTGGTCTAGGGTCAAATTTCCAATCATGGAAAGTTTCAGCAGCGATTGTTCACTATACTTATCAATTAAGTTATCACCCACTTCGTCGAAAGCAGTGACAAAGATATTGAATTTATCAAACACTAGCTGAATTTCTGAAAAATCTGCATTATCTATTAACGCTTGGACCATTCGGTAAGAATTCAACAACGATTCGTAAATATCTAAAGGCTGTACAGTTTCGACGGCAGTATACTCCTCTTGGTGAGATTGTTCTTGCAAGTTCTGCGTTGGTTCATAAACCTTCTCCAGAACATTATCATCAATTCCTTGTAGATCAACTAAAAAGCGCTCAAACAGTTGTACTTGGTTTTCGAGTAAATTCGAATACAACTGTTGTGCTTTAAGGCCAATATCTAATAAAATCTGAATAGGTTCATCAATAGTTTCAATCAACTCGGTGTATACCATTGCAGTATTGAAATACAAATCATTGGGCGGCGCAATGTTAGTCTGGGCACAAAGTGCCAACGCCTGTTCATGGGCGCTAACTATATTAACTAGCGGTTGCAAAACCGAGTTATCAACAGTTAACACTTCATCGACATTGTTCAATTCGTACACATCAACACCCTCTGTCTTGTTATACTGGAAATAAACATGAAACAAAAGTCGAGCTGAATTGTAAATCGTATCCAAATTCAAAGGATCAAGTTTAATCGAATGCAAATAACTTGTATATGCTTTTTGATAAAACCTCAAACTCTTAGCCAAATCAGAACCCAACCATCTGTCTCCAGACTCTTCATCAATTGCACCTTGTTCCAAGTGCTCTTCTGCTGTTGTAGGAAGGTCCTGTTTTTTCTGTAACAAAGCCTGTGCTCTCTTTCCAAGCTTGGGTAGTCTTTCTCCTAGTTACGTTAGTAGTGTCTTAATAACTTCTAGTAAGTCTACTTACTCTTCATTGATGTGTTGTAGAACCACCCTGCTAGTTGATTAAAGATCGTTGCTATAAGGCGATGTGCAGGTAAAGTTTATATCGTATACTAATGAAGGAGTTTAATGGAAGGGCTGTGCACGAGGTGGAGATACATAGCCTACGGGAGTTACCACTGGACGATAGGTACTCTTATGTTACCACACTTCCAGTCTACGTTTTGGAATGTCTTGGTAATGATATGGTGGTGACTGATTTTAGTAAGATTTCAAATTCAGTTTTGGCTGGGAATAGTATTAAAGCCAATTCGCTTCCAAGAAGGTATCAGTTGAATAGCAATCCTTTGGAGTTGGATTATTTGTTTTACATTGTTCTGAAAAGCTTAACTAGAGATCAATTGATTGGATTGAGGCCTAATGAGAAGTTTACAAGGTTGCATGAATTGGGAATAGTGATAGAGGTGGAGATTCAAGTTAATATTGCTTTGGATGGCGTGTATGCTGAGCTAATAAACTGGAAAAAGTTTGGTGGTGGTAAATTTAGGAGTTTTATGACTACATTCAAATCTAATGTTAATGATCAGATTTATGCAATGAATAATAAATATGATAAGACTATTGATATCAAATCAGAAATGGACATCAAACCACAAATTGTGGGGTCTCAATTGCTTTTCAGGCATGTCGCCGAAGACTCGCAAGAGTCGATATTCCCCGAAACCCAATTCGAAGAACAACCTAGTTTGCAATTTGAATCCCAAGTATTTGACTCATTTCAAGTGGATAGCGACGGTCAAAATCAGATTGAAAAATCTGGTTCTTCAAATGGTGGTTCCGAATTGATCAATCAGCCATCGCCTCAGCTATTACTCCACCAAGCTTCCATCGAGGTTAACGATTCCCAGGGTTTCCAGGACGAAATAATCAAGAAGGTATCAATTATACATCTTTTACAATTAAACATCACTGAAGAAGTGTTGGCGAAAAATCAAATTTATCAGATCTCGGGACTGTTAGCAGGATACATCCCCAACAAACCATTTATAATAAAACCTTTCAATCGTACAGTCAAATTTGCCAATTTCAAATTGATCTTTAAAAGTTTACCCAATCAAATAGAGCTTCAATTCAACCTGGAACTGGAAATCTGTAAGTTTTTGAAATTGCATGAAGTCGAAGAGATTTTTAATCATTTCAGTGAAATCGAGTCGAAATTCGAATCGTTATTCACAGGCAAGAAAACTATTGATATCCAAGTTAAATTGGCTTCTAAGAAGCTAAATAATCGAACTTATACCTATTGGACTTGTTTAAATGATTTGGACGATTTGGTAGAGAGCATTCAATGCAATTGAAAAGTAACATCGGCTTACTTTGAATCTAAAGGTTGATCAATAATAGAGGATTGTATCGCGCATCTAAAGATTCAACGGAGTATCATATGTCAGGTCAAAATGGAAATTTATAGAACATTCACTTAATCTACAAGTGGTAAATTATTTGAGTACACAACCGCATCAATTTTACCAATTACTGGTCTACTGATCGAAATAATTTAGTAAAACTAAGCTAGCATTCATGCCCTAGCAATAAACAAATGTAATAATTATCACAGTAGAGCAACAATTCAAGTACTGTGAATTGATCTGGAAGAATTTATTTTAGCTTAGCATATCCGAATACGGTTTAGGTTTTTTAGGCTGCAAAAATTACCTATCAAGAAGAGGACAATGTTTCAATGTATATAAATAATGGAGATCTATATTAATGCTTCAGAGTTTGAGTGATCTATGTTCGCCAACATCTTCGTCTATGGCTTAACATATCATTCCCATAACCTACAAAAGAATTAGAAAGAAAACTAAATTGGTAACAAATTAATTCACGAAACTCGATTGTGTCACTCATTACGGTTGACACTGGGATCTTTGCCATTTATATTATTACATATGGGGGTCGCTGTGCAACCCCAACCTTATTACTATTTTATCTTATATTAGTATATATGTTCCGTATTAGAGTTAATTTAAATGTAACCAATTTTGTTGGCAATATCTAAAGCATCGAAGTCATCGGTTAATCTAATGTAAGCTTTTTTGGTACCGTTTGGTCTGATTAAAGTGTTAACGTATTGGACATCAATTTCGTATAATTCTTTAACAGCTTGTTTGATTTGGTTTTTGTTAGCTTTGATGTCAACTTGGAATACCAAGATGTTACCGTCTTCAACTTTTTTCATGGCAGTTTCAGAAGCAATAGGTTG
>JAXQKE010000125.1:0-11539 GCA_037042355.1 Candida sp. Y128-05E | reverse complement strand
TAGCTTTTTTAGCAGCAGAGGCTTTGGTAGCTAGAATGTTAGTAAGAAGTTTAAAGATAAATGGTGTATAACGGGAGTATAGTACTTGACGGATTGATTACTAGAACAATTTATTTTTTCTGAATCTCATCGTGTTCTTAATTTTGAATATATTTGTTCATTTTATTCGACTCGTATCTATCTCAGTGGTTCTTGAGTAGTTGCGTATTTATATTTCATTCCCTTATATTTCATTACATCAAGTCGGTTTAATATTTCTAAACTCATCGCTTGAAAACGCTTAATTCAAACACTATTCTTTTGGTACTCCGTTCTGGTCTAATTCATAGTTCAACCCATCTAGATCTATTATATCACCCCCGTTTCATCCCCATACATACTGGAAGACATGATTACTTTGTTTAAAACTATCAATCGAGAGTTTTTTTTTGATTATTGAAAATCTCAATAAATTTTTCATTTCCAAAGTCACGTGGAATTTTGGGATTTAGGGTTTGAACGTTTGATTAGGTAATCATAAATAGAGTAGATGTTGATGATAGTGAATAGGAAGTCAACAGTATATGATATTACTCTGAAGTGTATTCTATCCGTTTCATGATATGTCTTATAGTTTTTCTTTTTATTTTTAATTTTTTTTTAATTTTGTAGTACCACATTTGTGAACCATGTGCTGGTTATTTAATGTGAAGAGTAGATTAGATTTGTAGGAGAGTTAATATTGTATGACATAGTTTGATTAATTGAAGTCAAGAATAAAATAGTCTTGATGATTAGATAATTTAAAAGATCTTTATATTTATTAACTGGTTCAAATAGTGCCAATCAATTAACAGGATTGAGGAGACATTTCAGCCAGATTTGCTAGTTTTATCAACTCATTACGTAGCTTTAGTAATGGCTTAAACCGATGCATTGATCTATATTGTACAATAAATAATATCTACGGTCAAAAGTAGATTAGATTGTAGGAGAATCAATATTGAAGAATTGGTATATTAAAGTGCACAAATAGGCTTTCTCCAAATTTCTGGATTATATATAATGACAAATACATGTATAATATTGTCATATCGTTATGGAAAAGTTCTTAGTAACTAGAGAACATATTTCTATCTTCGTGTTATTTAAAATCCGGTTCAACACATGGAGCAAGCTAGACATAGATCACTGTAACTTGAAATAGTAATTCAAATAAAATAAATTGAGTAGACTAATAACAAGGAATTAAATGGATCTATCAAATTATACCTATTATTTGTATTTATATGTAGGTTATCGACGGTTGTATACAATAATTGAAACCAATCGCTTCCAATTATAAATAAACTTCCAAAGAAATGTATTCGATGTTTCACTTCGTGGAACATATTTGCTACGCATGCTTATTACCTATTATGTGTATTGATATGTAGTATAAATATCAATGGTTATATACAATAATTGAAGCAAGCGCTTGCAATTAATTTGGTAAATCTTGCGATTTACCAATGAAATGTTAATGTAAAACAAATTAGTCTTAATCTTTCCAAGAAAAAGATATATGGTGATGAATATTCAAGATGTAAAAAAAGTCAATGTATATGGATATATGTTCGCACTTCGTGGAAACATTAAAAAAAGACGATGCATCTGATATGTTTCCACTTCGTGAAAACATAATCTACAACCTTCTCAACTTCTTCGATCTGACCCCACCAAACTTCAACGTAGTATTATCATAAATTCTAACAATATTATTTTTAATACCCATTCCTTCTTTCCCCATCAACGCTGCCAAGAACGCTTCTCTCCCCTTTCCGAAATCCTTCAAGATCAATTCAATCTTATCGTTTGGTCCAATTAAATTTTTTTCTTCAATAGTTTTAAACAACTTGGCAGTGACTTGGAAAGCGGCTTCGTATTCTTGTCTTTGAGCTTTTTTGAACCCTAATTGACCTGCTGAGATTAAGATTTTTGGATGATGGGGTAATTGCATGTAATAAAGCACTTTATCATTGTAAGATAAATGTTTATTCTTTTCCATAAAGTCAGTGTCTTCAACGACAGCGACTAATGAAGCCATAGTGTTATGTTTGTGGAAAGCACCATATAATTTCCATAATACGACTTTTTCCAGGTTGGCCGATGCTTTGGATTCAAGTTTGGTCGATTTGAAATGGAAAGGTAATGCAGATGGCTTAACCTCATTCTTGAGTGGAGCCAGGGCAGCGTGTAGGCTTGGAAGCGAGCTGAACCACCTCAGAGTTGTACGAAACATGTTGATTGAATATGGTTCTTTTGGAAGTCGAGATATCATCAAATCTCAATTTTTCAGTCAAAAAAAAATAGCACTAGCAAATCAAAATAAAATGCAACAATTGAAGTTTGTTGTAAATAGAATCTATTACAGAATGTTAATAGCTATTCTTTTCAAGTCTAATTGAAGCTAATGGTATATATAATGTAAATGTATAAATATATAATCACTCATAGCTCTTTTTTTTGATTTATATCAACAATTACCAACTGGATTTAATCATCCAGCTAACAGAATTGAATAAAATGGAATGATCATCTGAATGAAATAATGTAATACCTAACTATAAACCATTAATATTTATTTAAACTAAATATTTAAAATTAAGTATACTTAGCTATCAAACAGTAAAAATTGATTATATGATTAATTCATGATTATTTCATGATTAATAATATTCATTTTAACTTTTATAGAAATTAGTTGATTTGTAGAAATAACATCTTATCAAAAGTAATAAAGACAGTTTACAATTTAATCTAATCTCAATTCTATTAAATTGAATTCATAAATACCAAATGGAATTTATTAAAGAAGGAAGAGTGGAAACGAATAACATTGTACCAACACTCAATACAGCTAAGTATCATTCAATTCAAATGATGAAATAATATAAATATCTCAGTAGATATTTAATATTAAATAGACGATCAGAAAATTAAATTCTTAAATTAAATTCTTAAAATATACACCAAAAGTATTTTATACTTATATACATATCCGTAGATAACTAGAACTAAATACTAAAACTCTACACTAATCTAGATTAATAATCTACCATAAACACCACAACACCAATAAGGTTAATGTAACCGTCTAGTGGAAAAAAGTGAGATATGCGGTTACATATATTAGACGAGGGAATAAAAACGTAAAATTTTAATAACCAATGCAGTAATAGGTAATTACCTATTTAGCTTGTAAGTCTCTGGTACTATCAATTGGGTAAAAATTAATAGTATCTGGTAGTAACAATTGAAATATTGATACTAGAAATTAAATTGATTAAGTGTTCATGTATAGACTATATATAGTATTGTATGGTGTAGATGAAGAGAGTTAATTTGAAATTGGAAATGTAGGAAAGATATAGTTATCAGTTGTTTATTAGTTGTTTGTATTACTTATTACTTATTACTTGTTAGTTACTATCTATCTATCTATCTATCTATCTATCTATTACTTTGTTACTTCTTCACTTGTTTTTCTCGAGTGTCAACCATTTGAAAATTACACGCGTACAAAATAACAACTGTTATCACCCACACTTCTTTCTTTCCACACAATGCCTCAGGACGTAGATGAGTTCACTTTAGATGAAGTAGTAGATGTTACCTCTAACTCTGCTGCTACTATGACGGTTAAAGAATATAAGAAAATTGGTGAAGGTGCTTTCGGTACTGTTGTTGAAGCTAAATTAAGGTATTCCAATCAAGATTGGTTAGGTCCCTTTGCTATTAAAAGAGTCCCGGCTCAAACAGAATATAAGTCTAGAGAATTGGATATTTTACGTTTGGTTAACCATCCCAATATTGTCAAATTGAGATTTTACTTTAATAAGAAATCTGAAGGTACCGTTTATCAAAACCTTGTTATGGAGTGTTTGCCCCTGAATTTACAAGAGGAAATTAGATACTATAGAAAGAGTAAGTATACCATTCCGTACCCTCATATGAAAGCTTATACTTGGCAATTATCTAGAGCGATGTTGTACTTACACGGATTTAATATCTCGCATCGAGATATTAAACCAAGTAATATCTTGATTGATCCATATACGGTCCAGCTAAAAATATGCGACTTTGGCTCGGCTAAGCGCCTCGAATCAAACCAACCGTCTGTTAGTTATATCTGTTCTAGGTACTATCGTGCGCCAGAGCTAATCATTGGTTGTCAAGTTTACTCGACAAAGATTGATATCTGGGGCCTTGGATGTGTTATCGCAGAAATGTTCTTGGGGAGAGCCATTTTCCAGGGACAATCCCCAGAGTTGCAATTGAAAGAGATTTCCAAGTTGCTCGGACCACCACCAAACTCATTCTTCTTTAAATCTAACCCCAATTACCATGGGAATATGTTCACCACTAAGCTTTTCACCTGCACGGTGCAAGAACGATTCCAGCAGATCTTTTCGAATTCCCCTCCCGATGCAATTGACCTTTTGTTGAAGATTTTGGTTTATGACCCCGATTTAAGAGCAAGTCCAAGAAGGGTTCTTGTGCATCCATTTTTCAATGAATTAAAGAGTGCCGAGTTTATGGTGGTGCCAAGGGATGCTCTGGCGCCTATCCAGTTGAATTTGTTTGACTTTAGTAAGTTGGAGTTGGAGTTGTTGGGACCGTTGAGGGATGAGGTGTTCAGTTTATCATAGCATGCCAGAGTATGACGCCGCCAGGCGGAATGCTCGTCATGCTATGATAAACTGACTATATTTTAGTATGGCACGCAAGCGTCATTCTTTGAATTATTATTCAGAATTTGTTATAACTTGCAATAGTAGTGGTTTGAGTATGACGCCGCCAGGATTGAGAAGCAACGACGCCATGATTGGTTCGATGAATGTGATTTTATGGATATTGCTTTGAGAATTAGCCACGAAGTGGTTGATTTGATGATGTTCAGATTATCATGCTATGATAAACTGTTCTGAAGTTTCTTGTAACTGCAATACTAATAACAATGACGCCAAGGCGTCATGTTCATCTAATTGATCAATCAGATCTCGATTATAACTTGCATTTGGTATGGTAATATTAGAAGCAGAGAAAAAGAATAGGTTTAATAAGTCAGATCTTTATACCTGCAATAGTATTGGTGTGGAGTATGACGCCGTGGCGTCGTACTCATTTGGCTGATCAGAATTTTATCATTACTTTCAATAGATTGGTATGCGAGAGAAAAGAATTGCCTATGGGTCATTGTCGTTTAATCAGATCTTTGTGACGTGCAATAGTAATTGGTATGGTGATATTGGAACTAGAGGAAAAGAATTGGTTCAATTAATCAGAATTTTATAACTTGCAATGATTGCTATAGAAGAAGAGAAAAAATTGCCTTATATCAACTCTTGAATTGCCTAGTCGGGTCTAATTATTAGGCATAACTTTCTGGCAATATTAAAAGATGAGAAATAAAAATATACCTTAGATTAACTCTCAAAATCGCAGCACAGATACCCAAGTTGTTACAAAATAATAGCCACAAGGTAATTTCCCCAATAACGTCTGCCAAATTTCAACTTCTTAAATTGGTGCGGTTTCATATTTTCATGAATTAGCTTATAGAAACCTGAACAAAATGTGAAACTGGGATCCGGGGGAACCCCCCTTTGGATAATAGTAACTTTTTTTGATAGAATCATTCGAATGAGAAATGTATCATAGCACCAACGTATAAATATATTTATACTTTTTACTTCTTAATTAGTGTTAATTCAATTATGTTTAATATATTACATGTATAATAATATATATATAAACTCATATATTCATATTCTCTTCATCTATAAAGCTAAACTATAGCTATATTCGTCTTCAATGTTTTGAGATATCCATAACACTATACAACTCAACATGATGCAACCATTACAAACAACATTGGAGACACCCATACCTAAAGTGGGGAATGTATAATGTTTGATTAAGAATTTCAATATAAGTACCATGAAGGAACCGGCCAATCCACCGGCCAATAATGCAAACCCAAAGAACAAAATGACTCTTGCCGCCCAGGCGTTGGAATTGATTCCTCCCAAAAATGAATTGGAATTATCTTGAAACAAATTAGCTTTTTCAATCGAATTGACAATCATCATTCCCAATGTAGAGCATATAAATGGGATCCAGTCAACGAAAGTGACATGGACATCGGATGCATTCACTGTTTTCGAATATAACGCAGCATCTATGATCGACCAGAATCCAATGGCATATAAAGCTCCCAGTAAATAAACCCCCAACATTCTAAGTTTGGTTGATTTGGGAAGTTGGAAACCACTGAATCGGAATAAGTTCTGTTGCTGTTCCATGATCAATTGTGTTTTGTGTGTTGAATTGCCAATCTGTTATCACTTAGCCATAGATTCCTCAGGTTTGAAATTATACGGGATGCACGTGATACATACATTATATTAATACAAAGGTTACTTATCTACAGAGAATACTAGGAGATGGTTGATTGACTATGCACAATGCTACTTCTGTTCATCCTTCTTTTTCAGGTTCTTTTGTTTCTAGTTTCATTTCCTCTGGTTTTGGGGTAGGAGTATCATAACGGGCTTTACCATTGGTTGAATCCACTGGTTGTAGTTTCAAATACTTGTCATTCAATTCCAAGACAGTGATAGTACCATCTCTATTACAGGTTGCTATAATTTTTCCTCCATCAAACGTATCCACTTGAAAGATTGGCTCTTCATTAATTTTATATTGGAAATCGATCGATTTCGACTGTACGTCCCATATAAGCAAGCCATCAGACTCACTACCAGATACAATCTTGGGCGACTCGGTTTTAATAATAAATTTGGTGCCACAACAGTACTTTTCACTAATATGTTTGCCTTCTATACCATTATAAGTTTTGATGATTTTGTTATCCATATAATCCCACAATCGTATGACACCATCCAAACTAGAACTCAAGATATATTTACCATTGGGACTTATTTCGACATTGGTGATCGGGAAGTTCAACACATCGTTGTTAGACGCTGTGGCAGTACCGTGAGAGGTACTATTATAAGTCAAAGTTTTTAAACACTGACCTGTTTCTAAGTCAAATAACCGCATTAATCCGTCGTAGGAAGCACTGACAATTAGTGAGTTGTCGGGAGTTAAGCTTAAGGACAGTACAGGGTCGGCATGCGCTGCCAAAGTTTTCAATATTTTACCCAGTGACAAATCCCAGATTGTGATAGTTTCATCTGCAGAACCACTGATTAGTATGTTTCCCTTGGACGTAAACTTTACCGTAGTTACATGGTACGTATGCTTTTTCAATATTTTAATACATTTCAGTTTCGAGATTGACCATAATCTAATAGTTAAATCATCAGAACACGACGCTAGCACGTCAGAATTTATAGGAGAGTATTGTATATCTGATACTCCCATGGTATGCCCTATCAATTCTGTTATTAACTCCCCATTGTCCAGGTCGTACACCTTGATACTTGAATCGGAAGAACTTGTAGCGATAGTCTTACCATCAGGTGAAATTTTTATCGATGTTGTGGCTGCCTTATGGCCACTGCTGAACTCATACTTCACTTTATATAAGTCCTCCATTCGTAATCTTCCATTTGCATGGTCTGTGTCTTCATCTATTTCCACCATAGTTAAGAAATAGTGTTTACCTTTTATCTACACATTTGAAAAATGAGAAAACTACATAAGCAAAATTATTTTGATTTTTAAATTATATAATCGTTAGTAAGAGTTGACTACTTCTCTTGTTCTCTTTTTCAATGATTAATTCCTTTTCTCTCCCATTCGATCTATCCAAGATTCGAATAAACTATGTTCTATTTCATCAAATTCGTCATTATTATCTCCCTTGATAGTGGTCGTGGGGCTCTTCTGCGGTTTATTAGTTTGAAAGTCAAAGTTGGACGGTATTATTAGTCTCTGCAAAGTGATTTTGGATTTATAATTATCAGCTTCTTCACTGGTACCTTTTGTTAGTTCTTTTAACAAATATTTCAAGAATTGGAATATGATAACTTTCTGTTGATTTTGATTATTAGTGAATGTTAATAGGTTTAAAATATTATCATTCAATGTGACTAGGGAATCGTATTGGTCTGTAGATAACGTATTCCTCGATTCGAGTTTATGGAACACCTTAGTTAATATTCGATGGAACTCTGGTCGTACCGTTTGGGTAATCTGCTCTTGTTTTAGTGAAATTACATCGTTTGATTCTGTTGGTGTGACAATACTTCTGGGTGAAGATTCATTAGTATTAGTTTGATGCTTGGATACTGGTGATGACTTTTCAGATTGGATCGAGCTGATATCGAAACTGAACGATTTGTGATTATCCTTTTCTGGATCCTGCCACTTGAGTTGATTCTTCGCTAATTCTGTCGGTATATAATAATTTTGTTGTTTGTGTATATGATGATCCTGATCCCATAATTGTTTTTTGGTGATTAATTGTTTGATTGATTTTATTTGCTCGGGAGTCTTTGAATACTTGGTGATAAACCGATGGTTTAATAGTTTCCCCGCCGAGTATCTTTCCTTTGGATCAATCAAGAAACATTTGTTGAAAAAATCACGAAAGTTGGATGATATATTTAAATCTTGCAAATCAATTAAATTCAAAAAATCTTCATTGCGATGACACCCACTAATCTGTCTCAAAGCCTTCATTGGAGGGTATTGATTTTGCAAAGGAGGTTTACCGGTAACCATTTCATAGGCACAACACCCCAAACTCCAAATATCCGCTTTGAAACTATGGCCACCGTTGTTGTTCATAATAACCTCGGGCGCCATCCAGTAAGGCGTTCCCACAGTTGTATTTCTCCTACTAAAGTTCGAAGATAATTGAGTAGAAACTCCAAAGTCGGTTAATTTGATCGCCGAATCTCTATTCAACAATACATTCTGTGATTTCAAATCCCGATGGATTTTACCTTGATTGTGCAAATACTCCAACGCTATTAGGATTTCCTTCAAAATTATCAGCACTACCGACTCGTCAACAATCGGTCCAGGTTTCAAAATATCGTACAATGATCCTCCATCAACAAATTCCATAATCACCCATAATTTATAATTTTTAACAAAGCAACCCAAATATTTCGTAATCTGTGGGATCCGACACTCACTTATAATCTGGATCTCTTTATTAATCTCCAACAAATCTGTCTGATCATTCTCCAAATCAATCTGTTTTATAGCAACTTCCTGGTTGTTTGTTTTGATTAATCCTCTGTAAACGATCCCAAATCCACCTCTGCCGACCTCTTCACACACTTCTAGCTCGTCTGCTGAATATACTCTCTCTACCATATAACTAACTTCTCCTTTAAGCTCTCCTTAAGACAATTATTACCTCAGTCACAACCCCATCAACAGTTGGTGCTGCTTTAGTGCGACTACAGTTTCTATCGTAGTACTGAGAAATATATTGATTTAGCTGCTACAATGAATGGATTACGACTAGTAGGAGGGTTCAGGCCGCTAAATAGACTTAGTTCATTTGGTTCTAGTAGTATGTTCAAAAACACGGTGATACGACAGTTAAATTTGCTGAATAGAGGGTATACTCCCAAGACCAATGAGCAGGATTTCATCCGGTGTACGATATTCGATGCTAATGGAGATATAGTGGTGTTTGGAAAGGATATAAAACGACTGCAGTTCATCAAGTCCAATAATTTGGTGCCTCGAGATTTACGAAAGATTAGTCGCCATTACCATGGTGTAGGCTCAGCTATCAAGCCAGATATAGTTCCGTCGTTGCTGACGAGGAGTGATTGTATTTTGGTGAATCTTTTGAACATTAGAGCGTTAATCAAACATGATCAGGTGGCGGTGTTTGATAGTTTAGGCGGTGCCAGGTTGAATGAATCGCATTCACAGGGGTTATTCCTCAAGAAAATGGGTGCCCACTTACACATGAGTGGAGATGAGAGCTTGCCTTACGAGTTTAGAGCTTTGGAATCGATATTGATCCATGTCATGGAAAACTTGACGACAGAAATGAATGTCCACAAAACAGTATTGCAAAATATCCTTTTTGGTTTGGATGAATCTATTGATTTGGTCAAGTTAAGGTACTTATTAATTCAATCGAAGAAGATTACGCAATTCCATCAGAAAGCGGCGCTTATCAGAGATTTACTCGACGATTTGTTGGAACAAGATGACGAATTGAATGAACTTTACTTGACAGAAAGATCCCAGGGGATCACCCGTCAGGGTGCTGACCATGCCGAAATCGAAATCTTACTAGAATCGTACTTGAAAACTAATGATGAAATCGTCCAGACAGTCGAAAATTTGAAATCACAAATTAAAACAACAGAAGAAATTATTAACGTCGTTCTAGACTCTAATAGAAACGAATTGATGTTGCTCGGCTTGAAATTCTCTACAGGACTCTTATCTATGGGTATTGCCTTGTATATCGCCGCCTTATATGGTATGAATTTGGAGAATTTTATCGAAGAAATTGATGGCGGGTTTGAAAGTGTTATTTTGGTGGGGTCTGTTCTAATGACAATCTTGCTAATTTTTAGTATGAAAAAATTACAAAAGGTGGGTAAAATGACAATGACGGGGATGCATAGAGAAAGAGCTGTTAATTCGACCAAAAAATGTTGATATTTCATTGTATATATGTATATAGTTGGGTATTATGAAATATAAATTCATTTCAATCATGATCTTCCTCAAATGAGTTAATTCTACCAAGTCTCTGAAAAAATGTGGATCTATTTCATTGGGGTGAGTGCATATTTAATATTCATGAAATATAAACTTATTTCAATCCTCTTCTTCTTCATATTCTACCGCAATTTTCAGAGCTAGTCCAACTGAACCAGATCGCTTTTTGGTGCTTGATTTTCTCGTCGGAACCTCACTTGAAATCGAATCCACAGAATTATTTGCCGTGTAAAATTTAGGGTTAACTGGAGATGTGGCAGGTGATGGTGCAGGGGTAATCTTAGTTCTGAATGGTCTCAATGTAAACTCACCCGAAACCGGTTGCGGACTCTTCAAGCTATTGTTTCGAGTCGGTGTCCTAGCTGGTGATTGTGATCTTGGTCTTAATGTAGGCAGTTTGGGAGCAACTGGTAGTTTTTTGATTTGGAAACCAGAGTTCTCTCGTTCCTTTTTGGCTTTATAAAGTTCCTCGTGATCCAATAATAAACTTAACAACTTTGCTCTGGTTTCAATCTGGAGTAAATCTGTCAACAAGACATTATAAATTTCAGTTGGGGGTTTAAATCCTGTCGAGCTTTTGGCTGAGGAAGGTCGTAAGAGCAAATGAATAAATGGGACAGCTCCTATGTATTCCATAGAATTCAAAGCATCAACAGCAATATCCAACTTCGCAGAGTCCGTAAAATTCTCAATTTCTGGTACAGCGTCCACTTTTTGGTAGGTAGGGATTGTTTGCAAGTCAAACGTTTTGGAAACATGCTCAAGAACATAAACTAATGAACTCAAATTGCTTCGAGATATGGTTGCTAAGTGCTTCAATAATTCGTTCTTCCTTAAT
>JAXQKE010000124.1:0-46947 GCA_037042355.1 Candida sp. Y128-05E | reverse complement strand
ATCGTGTGGATTATGTTGGCTAGAAGTATACGAAATATACCTAGATCGGCCAGAAGATACCAAAGTATTGCTACTGGTGTATGGTCTGACTTTTCCAGTCGATCTGAGTCTTTGAAAATTGAAGATGAAGATATAAAACAAGGGCTTTTCAACCCAATTAACCCTAACCGTGGTCCTGCTTCCATAACTAATGAGCATGCTAGAATGAAATATCATTCTCCAATTGCTATTGATGATACTTTTGCTCTAGCTTATAATTATTTGCAACAAGAAAGTCAGGATATTTATCAACAAGTTGAAAAATTGAAACAAATTGAGGTTCAAACTCCTGAAATTAAAACCAAAATTGATAAGTTATTGGCTAGAGCCGAATCTTTGAATCCTGAAGTCTTATACAACACTGAATTCCATTCAACGGAAAATCTTGATCGTACCCAACCAGTTTATAGATCATTATTGAAGAAAAAATGGGAATCGTTTGATTTAATGGTTACTATGCAAAGATTGGAACAATTACATGTCTTGCCAGACACTTTACCTACATTTACCCCCCAGGCTGACGTGAAAGTGAAATTCCCTCATAATACTGATGTCAAATTCGCCAACTGGATAACCCCAGGGGAAATATTGCCCACTGCAAGTGCAAGTAAACCACCAACCATCAAAATTGATCACTTTGACTCATCAAGTACCAATTTATATTCAGTAATCCTTGTCAATCCAGATACACCAGATGTATCCAAAAACTCATTCTCAACTACTTTACATTATGGTTTGGCCAATGTTGAATTATCCAACACTGATAATACCATTGATACTGGCAAATTATTACAATTACAAGATAAAATCATTTTCAAAGACTTTTTACCTTTGACTCCAGAAGTAAATGCTCAAAACCAAAGAGCTTGTTTGTGGGTGTTCCAACAATCGAATCCAATTGAAGTGGCAGAAACTGCAAGAGAAAACTTTGATATCAGACAATTTGCCGAAAACCACCAATTGACTCCTGTTGGTGCTCATGTTTGGAGACAACATTACGATACCACCACCAACTCCATTAGAGAATTATACGGGTTGGAAAAAGGTACTGTGTTCCATAGAGTCAGAAAGGACAAGTTAATGGCCCAATAACTTGGTTATCGCATATTTTCACGACCAAAATTGTAAATAGCTCTGCAATAATATATATTTATGAGTAGAATCCATACGACTATAACATTTATAACCCTCCATTCTCTATACCATTGCTAATCAATTGAATGTCGTCTTGTTTTGTAGGAGTTGCAAAATTTATGAAACTATATTATCTGCAGGATTATGTTAATTGGGAATTTGCAAAAAATCTACCACTGTAGAAAGGGCTGCTTTGTTTAATCAATGTCTGAAGAATCTGATAATAGACGACTAGAGTTGGCTGAACTCAATAGAAGAGCTACCAATGGAGAGGATGTCTTTGTCACAGCATCAAAATTGGATTCCTCTTTGAAAAAAAATACGGCCTTTATCAAGAAGATCAAATTATCTATCAATAATGATCAGTATAAAACAATTTTGAAAGATATAAGTACGCTATCATTGGAAAAGTATTTATCTGAGATTATCACCAGTGTATTCGAAGGATTGCTAAAAGTAAATAAGAATGAAGATATTTTGGCTGCCATGGAAATTGTATCAGCGTTGCATCAAAGATTCACAACACGATTCAGTCCTTATTTATTATCAAACTTATTGAATGCAATTTCCAATCCTGTACGAAGTCAAGGTCAATTAAACGATAAAGATAGGTTGAAAGATGATCAATTAAGGGTATCAAGACAAAAAATATTAATCAAACTAATCACTGAATTTTATGTCATTGAAATCTTTCAAACTTTACAAGACTCAGAAAGAGAGTTGTTGCACGATTCCTATTTGAAAAAAATGCCCAAAAATTCTTCCGAATCGTTGATTTTGGTGGTATTGAAAGATTTACTAAACTTTGAATTGAAACTGGGGAATTCCCTCCCCATAGTTCAAACTTTCTTGAAACGTTTTTCTCATTTGATTTACAAACCAAATGATTTATTGTCGGAAAAAGTCACCACTATTATCAAACAAATATTGGATATCTACATTGCTGCGTGTTTTGAAACTATGTCCCAGTTGAACTCCCGGGCTATAAAATTGTCCGAGCGAAATAAAAAAGCGTCCATAAGAACAGGAAAGATTTTGGAAGATATCGTCGAAGAATTGGATGCTGTCACCCAATTGGTGACGAAATTCTCATCCCATACCCAATACATTTCCCAGGTCATGGGAGTCGAAATGCCAAAATTAAATTTATTCGAAGCTAAAACTGAGACCGATGACTCTACGGTTGAAGTGGTGAAAAATAAGTCACTTAATGAAGATGAACTCAATGGAATCTGGGAAAATGTTGCCGAAAAACAGTTTTATACCAAAATCCCCACTCTCGCGGAATTATTAGGAGAGAATCTTGAAGTGGCCCAGTCTATAGATGGGGAAAAAGTCGGTGAATTTTTAGTGAAATTGGACAATGTCAATGACGATACTTTGGAAAACTTGGTCGTGGAATTTCATAGATTGAACATGTTGAATAAAGCGTCATTAAACCGATTGTTGAAATATTTCACCGAATCAAATAATTTATCAAAATTGAAATATTTTTCCAAATTTCTCAAGATTAATGAAGAACCGTTGGCTGATATTATAGCTCAATTGATTGAAACTCTCGATAGTGGCTTTAGAGCTCAAATATATCACAGTCGATTAAGTTTCAAAAATATTTTCTTTTTCGTGGAATTTATAAAATTCAGAATGATACCCACTCATGTTATCTTCCACAAAATACGAAACATGACAATGAATATTGCTGCCACTAATAATATCGATATTTTGGCAGTCTTTTATGAACAATGTGGAAGGTTCTTGTTACATGATAGTGAGTATGGTGAATTGATGAGAGACATGGTTGAATTATTGCGCGATAAATCGAAAGACTCCAAGTTGAACATAAACCAAAAGTTGGCTGTGAAAAGTATGTTAATTGTAGTGGACCCTGTGGTAACGAAAATTAACAAGATTCAAGAAAACAAAATCATTTATACCCCAAGGCAGAAATTTGTCATCCGTGTGTTGCGTCTGGATTTAAACCCCAAAACAGAAAGTGCTGTACTGAATTTAATAAGGCGAACTGATATTCTTACAAGTCCTGATTTGAACAGTGTTGTATTAGATTGCTTTGCTCATCCGGAGTTATTGAATTATGACAATATTCCGAACTTGGCATCGATCTTAAAACAGTCTTCAAAGGTTTCCAAAGTTATATTGATAAAAACAATTGATACCGTTATTGAGGGAATTAAACGAGGTCTTGAATTGAATGATTATCGATTGAACCGTGTACGTATGTCGCATGGTAAATATTTAGCTGAGTTGTACAACTTACAATTGTTGAATTTCAAATTCTTGAATGACTTATTGTACAAAATCTTATGTTTCGGGCATCCTGAGAATCAACCACATCCTTACAACGAAGTGGAGAATGATTTACCAGACAACTATTTTAGAATTCAATTATGTTGTTTGATATTGACAAATATCAATTCACCTTGCAAGGAGAAAGATTCCCAGACGGATTCGTCATTGGCACACAAGAATAACTCAGTTGATAAAGAACTTTTAGAAACGTTTTTTGTGTTTTTCCAATATTATATACACTGCAAGCATCAACCTGTTCCAGTCGAAATTCAGTTTAAGATTGATGATTTGTTTGCAAAATTTGAAAACCAAGCTGATGTGGAAAGGCTCCCAACTTTGAGAGATGCAGTTGGCAAATTGCAAAGGGTAATAGCTGAAAAGGGTATCAATCAGAATAGCTACAATGAAGACGATGATGACGATGAAGATGATGATGATGACGACTTTGGTGATGAAGTTATAGATGATGATGATGATGATGATGATGAAGATGACCTTGATGAAGATGATGACGACGACGATGGAGAAGATGGGGAAGATGATGACGATCTGTCCGATGATTCTGATGAAGACTCAGAACTGGTCAAAAATCACAACGAGAAACAGCATGAGGCAGAACAGGAGAGAATAAGGCAAACAGAAGAGAAGAAATTTGCAGAAGATATGGATAGAGAAATACAAAGAATGGTTTACGAATCTTACGAAGCAAACAAATCCCTGCCCTCGATTGTGCCAAGAAGCAGATCTAATTTGATCCTTCCTCTGACTACACAGTTGCTGGCTAAAGGTGATAGTCCTTTGAATCCAAACAAAATGTCATTCAAATTATTGACAAAGAAAGGGAAAAAATCAGATGTTAAACAATTTGACCTTCCGACAGACACGAAGTTTGCTAAGATTTCAATGAAAGAAAAAGAAGATCAAAAGCAGTACAGAGAGAGGATCATGAACTCGGTCTTAAACATGGATACCTAGAATATTCTAACCGATTTTCAATGATTAATCGTTTTCCAATTATAGCAATAAATTAAATGGACCAGCATTATCTCAATGTAATACAAAGTCTGTTGACATAAATTGCTTAATCAAGATACCTCGATGGGATCTTCATTAGTATTAATTGAAATTTATTTATAGGAAGTATTATAGATTAATTATTTGATTTATGTTCATTAAATTTTATGTATTAATTCTCTCAGAAAGCTCCAAGGCAAAGTGATAGTCGAGGTGTTCAGGGGTATTCTCGACCTTATCTTTGCATTTTGTGCAGATCTTACTATTGGCAGTATTATTTGGAACCTGGTTCAGTCGTAGGTTTGCGACAATATCAGTGTTGGACTTCATTTTCTTCGATGCTACTTGGGATGGTTTCGGTCGAGCTCGTTTTCTTGTCCCCTCTTTCCTATCAGCTTGTAAAAAACTTGGCAGCCTCGTTCTTGGTTTCGTACTCGTGTCCTCGGGAAGCTTCTCCTTGTTAAAGTCGTCAAATAGTTTATTTATGTATTCCTTATCCAAAGGTTTTTTTGGTTTCATCGTGGCCTCTGTTTCTTCTGGAGATTGTGTATTATCCTCTCTTTCAAAATCAGCAAATAATTTGGAGATATACTCTTTATCTATGTCTTGTCTCTTGGAAATAGGTGGTGTAACCTCTTTACTTGTTTTGGGGTCGTTATATTGAGGAGGCTTTTTGGAGATCAGAGAATTGTCATCTCCTGATTTTCCAGCGAATGTGTCAATGGAAAAGGATGTATTGGTTTTCACAAAGTTTGATATAATCAATCCCATACTCATAATCTTGGTGCATTTTATTTTGTGTATTTGAGGATCTTGTAAGAGATCTTTGATGGGTCTACCCCCATTGAGAAGACTAAGATTGCACACTGAATCCATGAGTTGTTTCAACAATGCCAATGAATGTGACTGTAGAACTTCCTTAAGTTGGGTTAATGTGGGACATATTGGAAGCTGTACTTGTCTTGATTTAGAGGAGTAATTTGTCATGGTAATCTGAACACTTAACGTTTTCGGCCTTCGTACAACTTCAGATTTTGAATTCAAATTAGTCATTGATAAGTTCATTGCTTCGTCATCTAGTTCTATCATTCTATTATACAAATCCCCCGCAAATACCAATAACCAATCGTATGCGTCCCCAAAATTATCGACTGGTGCTTTCGACATAAAATTCTTCCTCGACATCATAGACTTTACATCAGATCTTTCTGTTAGCTCTGAACGATTAATTCCTCTGGCAATTTCATATAGCTTTTTAGCAAATGGCAAATCATTTTTGAATTCATGTTCAATGTCTTCTAATGTGAAGTTATCTCGTAGATAAGCTATTGAATTAACCTCTGGTAAGTTGAATTTTTCAAAAATACTGTCACCCAACTTTCCTCCTAAGCCAGTAATATCATTTAATTTAAAATTGGTTAAGAAATTATTAATCAGATGATTTCGAATGATTGTTTGACAATCTGGTTTGCGAAATCCAGCAGCCAATTTAGCAACTAGTTTGTTATTGGCCAATCCGCCAGAAGTTGTATAACCTAATTCATCATAGATGATTTGTCTCAATTTGTAAAGTATTTGGGAACCTATTAGCATACAAATATCATCCCAATCAAAAATATCTTTTGAAGGTTCTGAATCTTTCTGAGAATCTGATAGATGGTCATTAATTTGTTGATGTGAAGTCTCTGATTCAGACTCATAGATCACCCCTTTCCACTGGAGTTCAACGGGGAGTTGTTTAGGTATATTTGGAAGGTGTTGTAGTTCGTCTGAGCCATTCAATTGTGGAAACAAATCGATAAGTTTCTGGTAAACCAACCTTCCTAAATCAAGATAAGATTCATCTACACTGGCTTTTTCCACAAAGTCACAATGCTTCTTATATAAATTAACAATTTTTCTGCCTTCTCGTCTATAGGGGTCTAGCGAAACTTTTGCAGCACCTTGGTCGGGTAATTTATCATAATAAGACCAATATGAATTACCCTTTTTGAATACAGCAGCATGGGCCAATATAACTTCAGGGCATTTTTCTACTGCTGATTGAATGTTATCCATACGGCCAATACCGAATTTCTTAGCAGCATACGATACCGCAATCAACGAATTCCACTGGACACATACTACTGGATCTTCGTCAGTTAGTCCCAATCGTACACGTTCCACTTGAGCAAAGAACGCGTTCATATCACATAAAGCAATTGTAGATAATGGCAGTCTGAAAGATAAACGCCGATCATTTAACATTTTTAAATCTTTGAACGTGAATTTCGATTCATTCTCCGGTCCCAACGTTGTCAATGGGACATTTGTAGCAGTATCGTGTCTAACAGACATCTTTGTACATTACGCCTAATTAAATTTAGGTAACTAAACTTAGTTTGAAATTTTATGCGACTTAAAAATTGCAGCCATTAAATTTGTTAAACTTTTGATTTCAATTGCAAATCACAACAACAATTTATGGATAGAAAGGTATAGTAGGATTAACAGGCAAGTAGCTAACAATTGAATTTCTCTTTTCCCTCACTGAAAATTCTCAGAACTCACTAAAAGTCCTTTTCGATATAGTTTGTGTATGATCAACAAATTGCAAATATCTGAAAATTTACTGAAAATCAAAAAAAGGTAAAATTACGGTAATAAGTGTCCAAATTAAAAGCTTTTTCTATATATATGAAATAACCAGAGCAATATATATTAATTAGAGGTATAAAAGCATCAAAATACCAACTTTTTTTAGTGTATTTTATCGACCGCATCTTTTGTTGATAGCGAAAAAATGAGCTTTCAGAAATTGGCTGGTATGGCGCAGTGGTAGCGCAGCAGATTGCAAATCTGTTGGTCCTTAGTTCGAATCTGAGTGCTAGCTAATTTTCTTCCTTAATTTTTTTCTATTTCTCCATTTGTTAGTTACATTTCAAGTCTGTAGGTCTTTAGTTCGAATTTTACTGCTGGTTACTGGTCAAGTATAATGTTTTCTTCTGGTTGTAATTCTCGGTCTATCGGTACACTTCCGATATTGACCGACAATTTGCATTACAAATAACTTCTTAAGTACATTTCCGGCGTTTAGAGATATTTTTTTTAAGGCAACTATAGGAAGATTTATTTTCTAAGAAGTTATTAATATTTCTTCCATAATTTCAATCTACAAAATAATTAAAAACTAGATTTTTCTATTCGGTACATCATATAAACATCATAAATCCGTACATACATCATAAACCCGTATCAATTGTAATAGTCAATCCATGACAATCTCGTAACATAATTTCATAATCTATTTAGATTTACCAAATACAGCATCAGAAGCCTTTTGTAAAACAGATTTGTCTTGTTGAGCGGTTCCATGGCCGGCAGCATTATCGGCTTTACCAACAACGGTATCCTTTAATTGTTCAGGAGTAGATTTTTCCGAGTCTGGTTTTAATGCGGCGGCGGCTTTGTCTCCTAATCCTTGTCTTCCTGCGTCAGTCATATTAGTATTTGATAATTATAAAATTAATTAGTAGAGATCGATAAATAATCGGTGAAGATATGATGGTATTTATAGTAAAATCATCCAGTAATCCATATAGCAAGCAGCAACCTACGTAATTAACCTTTCATGTCTTTGCTATGATTCATGGAGTTCCTTCAAAACCTTCACCCTGTAGATAAAAAAATAAATGCTGGTCAACAATCTCACGGGATTCCACCAGCGGCTAAATAATAATATTATTACAATGAAATTAAATCATGCCATGGCGAATGAATCTCGCCAATAATTTAGGGAAATGCAATTATTGCATCTGGAAATTTTTCAAGTATTATGAGTTAAAAGTGATGTATCTTTACATTTCATATGCCTCAGAATAGAATTCAAGATTATTTTCAACACTAAAGCTCTTAGACTCTTGGATTAGTGCATCTGGTCCGCATGCAATCAACCATCGATTATCGTTAAATTGGTCAAAGTTGGATAATACTTCATTCAAATTGGGCCTTCCATGGTGAAAATTTCGGCGTTTTGCTTCTGGATTCAATGTAGACAATTCATACGCATCGTCATCATTATTATCATTACTTAATAAACCGTCATTCTGATCTGAATTATCAAACCTGGAAAGGGGTTCATTAAAGGCGGTCAAATATATTTTTATCTCACTAGAATCGTAATACTGCAATATTTTCTGATCATTTTTATTTCTAATACACCAGATCAATTGTACTGGTATTGTTCTCAAGTTCAAAAAATATTTATAAATGGGTAATCCGAAAGATATACCCGAACCCCCACATATTATATTAATTATTTTTGCGGAATTAAAAACTTGAATGGGTAGGGAAGGAAATGGTCCAGTCAAACTATATTCAGATATATCATCCAATTTAAATGTTTCTGTAGTTCTGACAATCAAATCTAATGTATCGTCTCCATCGTCATGGCACGATGCTATAGTATACGGATGGGTTGCAAACATCCAGGAGCGTATATCCTGGCCACGAAAGTTGATTCTTATGTGGGACGCTGGAATATAATTAGGGAAATTGGCTGGTTTATTGATTTTGATAAGTTTCAAACTCGAATTGTCAATTTCGATTATTTTCAATTCACTAACGAGATAACTCTTGATAAATCGTTGATATAATTGATAACAGAATAACCACAAACAAATCAAGGTGATCACATTCACATTGGGTCTGGCATGGAATGCTATTACCCCTGTGAATAACCATAAAGTGCAATTGTGTAAAATATAAAATAACTGGTAATTTTTTCTTCTAAAGAATCTTACAGAGAAGACTAACAAAGTTGATGCCAAGATTAATACCATCAACCCGTAAAGGTTCACCAATTCCAATATTTTCCCCAATTTTTTCTCAAACGTCCATTTAATCGTAAAACCAACGCCATGAATGAAACCAAAAACAATGATGATTCTTGATATCCATTTATGTAAATTAAGAGATTCCAAGTAATATCCTATTTGATATTGGATAATATTTGCTGGTCGTAACGATAAATAAATTGTCAATGGTAGTAAACTGTAACCTAATCTTCCGAAACGTTTCAAAATCATGGAATAATCATGGAATATATTCTCGACATGAAAAAATACTAACCCGAGGAGGATTACAAGCCATATGACCACTTGTAGCCATAACGGTACCCGCAACAACCTCTTCAAAACTGGATTTTGATTCCCAGTCTCTAACCAATTTTTCATATATATATACTTGATCATTCCTTGGATTAGAATATAGGATATACTGATGGCAATCAAGATGTATCCATACTTGACATTGATGTAGTGTGAAGATCCATGTCTCACATAGATTTCATCCATTATCAATCGCTAATGCTACGTGGATTTGGTGTTTACCTTTTTTTTTCAATAAAAAATCGGTGACCAAAATTACTGCGACTTTGGCTCATGCCTAGCGAGACATGGTATCATACTTTAGCGAGGATGTGGGTGGAGGAAAACGGCTAGATAGCTTAAACCCAATTATTTTTTTCTTATTCTTACCAAAATGGATTTGCAATAGGTTTATGTAAATCGAATAACATAAGACATTGTTAAACATGTTGCAAGAATGACATGGAAGAAGATAGAAGCTTAACGTAAATCAATACCTAATCTCTATTGATTTGCATGAAGATCGCCACAATGGAAATGAAATTAGATAGAGGAATTGATTCCTATTATAGTAATAGATTGATTCATATGATAAATATTGGGTTTGAATACGGGGCCCTACATTCGTTCTCTTAGTATATCCGACAATCATGAAAAACCCTTACTCCAGCGAAACAATGATAGGGGTTTGATATTTGGTCTACAACAATCAGTGGCACTGGCGTCAGCGCTATAACACCGAGCTATAACCCGAGCGAAAAGGAAGGTAATCGATATATTGTGCATGAAAATATTAAAGCCACCACGGGCTGTAGGAGCAGACGTACAAGAGCAGTCGGGTGTAGAGTGTATAGTAACTGGATATCGTTTCGGAATACCAAATAGAAGTAGATTGATTCCCTTTACATATTAAACATACTATATTATTCAATAACTTATACTGTACTCGTTTCACTACTATACGTCATTTCCAAAAAAAGTTTTGCTGAATAATGTCAAAAGCTGAAATTCCGTTCCCACACAAAATTATCATGTACTTGTTGACATCAACTAATCCATGTACTTGTGACATCAATGTATAGCTCATGACAGGTATGTCACCAGAGCAACTTACTCATAACACTTCCATACGTTCATGTAGTACGTATTAGATAATATTACTGTCAGGAACATCACGGAATTGCGCCGTATTGTCACCATGAATCATTACATCAGCAGAACAAAATATAACATCCGTCAACAAAATAATAGTGATGAATAGGGAAACGTAATAGAACACTATATATATTAGATTTGGGGATACCAGGTACAGTGAAAGGTGGCTATCATTGGACCTACATCACCACCTGCCACAACGCTTAATGCGATAACCGCTGGGGCAAAGAAAAGCCAAATCCAAACAAATCCTTCCGAGTCCAATGATAATTGGGGTGAGAAATAGGGACACAAGATAGGTGTTTGGACCTACCAAAGGAAGGGAAGTTTGTCTATAGAAATATGGTGTTATGTCAGATGATGTCAAGTGAATTGGGACCATACACCTATTGTGGTTCAATTACATCAACATTTGCCATGGAATCCCCTCCTGCCACAAAGCTTAAGAAAATATTCCTAGTTACATCATGCGCCCACATGAATGTGGTTTGCACACAACAGCACGCATAAAAAATAACCAAAAAATAACCTGATGGAATTCCATGCAGGGGAGTATAAATAGTTTTGAGGAAGTCTATAATGTAAAAATGGGCCCACGATGAATAGTTATAATAGTGATAAGTTAAAGTGGAACGCATATCAGTTTTCGGACCCTTTTGCTATCGGTCAATTCTATGTATTCAACATCAGAACAAGACGTTTATGCTTACCTAATTGTGATGTTGACCTTTCGGAATTAAAGAGCGAAGTGAAATTCGTCTCCGTCAATAAGATTAACCAAGGCAATTCTGCCTGTGGTTGTGATAATAAGTATGAAAAGAATTGTGGATGTGTCCAGCCTAACCAATATACCTTAGTGGACATTGGCGCTGCTGCTACAGCCACTCCTGCAACTGCTGGTTCAGTTGGTTCTTTCATCCCTTGTCAATCATGTAACCCATTGAATTTTCAATTGGATATCAAAACTTTGATACTTTGTGTAGAATCCACCAACCGGGTAATAAACTTTCGCTCTAGTTTACCTGATTTAAAATTATCAAAAAATGATTACGATCATTATAATTTGGTCAATTTGGCTTGTCGTCATTTGGCGTTTGCCGCCAATTTAAATTATAAAAATTTAAATGAAAAGAAGAAGAAACGTGGTGGTGTATTGGGGTTCAAAGAGTTAGCCGTGAAATCTAAATTGTCGCCATGGCATTTCCATCGTGTTTTCAAATCTATAACTGGGTTAACCCCCAAAAATTATGGTGATAAATGTTGGAATTTCTTCAAAAAATTTGACGAAGATGAAAATCTTAAAAATCCAAATGACAAACAAGAGAGTTTTAACAACACCCAAGAACAACCAGAATTTAAACTAGAAGCTCCCCAAGATTTGAAAATCGACTACAAACTAACCAATGATGTATTGCCAATAAATGAGGAACTCTCCCGAGTGTCATCGGTTGATTCAAACTTATCAATACCATCATTAGAACCCATAGAGAAAGTTGAATTCACAAATAATAATATCATAACACCACCAAACTCGTCCAATAAACGAATATTTGATGATCAAAATTTGATGTACAACCAAAATTTAAATTACGACTACAACCTCGATCAAAAATTGGATTTTAACCTAAATAATAATAACTTTGATTTCAATTATTATACTACAACCAACTCAAACCCTAGTACCAATTCCAAGAACTATATTTACCCATCTCCAATAACAAGTTCTAACTCAGAAGTTGAAGATTTGCAGCCAAGAAAGAAAGTCAAGTTCGATTATAATGCTATCAACAATAACAATAATTTCACTAACATTAATACTAATAATAGCACGCCTATAGATATGGATTTACTATTAAATCCAAATCATATACGATCGCTTTCAGAATCAGATTTAAATCTTTTCAACAATCAATATTTTGACCGAAAAGATGATTTCAATGATATCGATCTTAATTTGATCACCATTGACGATTTTAACTTTAGTTAGTATTATACATTGTATACATAACGATAATGAACTTAATGAAGCACTAAAATAACTGTAGCACTTCAACCTTTCGGAAATTGGTATAGGAGATGAATCAGTCTCGGAACCTTACTTACAATAGATTAGATCTGGTCAAGTTTATGTATATCTTAATAACATTTATGTAATGGAACAATTTTTTGGGGTTGTATTTATGTAAAGAAAATCATTCATGAGAACAATGAAATCCTAAAACAATAAAAATCCGTTAATGTTAACAATGCCATTCAGGAAATTGACGGTAAAATTACGATAATTTTCCGTATGGCTCCAATTGATGTAATCTATCTCAATTTTCTAGTACATAAGTCCTTATACATCCGCCTTTAATGTTTAGACAAGGCATATGTTCTAGCACTTTCGAAATCGGTCAATATTCAAAAAATTTATGTACCAAACCGCCAATTCATACTAAATTTGATTAGACGTAGATGTTTTACAACAAATTAAACTTTAAATTGGGTGACGAGTAAACTTAATGTCCACTATAGTATTCAAAATGCTAATTATTATTTTGATAATTCCGTAATGAAATTTTGATATAAAAATATTGTTTGGGTTTAACTAAATCTCCGTAAGTCTGCCAAGAATTAAATTTCAATTAGCCACAGACAAGTGAAGTTAACATGTTCTACATATGTGATTCCCCCTTGCCACCACTAACCACAACATCACTCCTAGCCATTTCATTTAAAGTTGAAACTTTATTCTTCATCTCCGCCAATTCGAATTTAGAATTCAATAACCATTGTTTTCCAAAGGCTCAAAAATCGGAGATATCAAGTTAATTTTCAGGGTAAAAGCATCATCCATAGCTTTGTAAATCCTTTTGATTACCAATTTACATGGAATTATCGGCTAGAATCAGGGCTTACATCCTACAATCGCCAGTATTATTTTTACATAGTAATTATTTTACTTCTAATGTACAATAATAAATAATTAATTAGGAAAACTTTAAACTTTCAAGTGCCTAATATTTTCTTATTCTTTATAATTCAATAATTTTTTGATCAATTTAATTAATTCATTGTAGAACTCCTCGTTTTTATCCGTACTATGATTAATTAATTGATCAATTTCTCCAAATATACCTTCAATAAATTGTATTAATTGTAAATTCCCAATGTTTTTCGTTGGTGTATAAACTTTTTTGATTTTGGTATGATAGGTATTATTGACAGGTTTCGGTGCATTCGGTATTGAAAATTGCGAAGGATGTTCCTGTGGCGATTCAACCAACCCCTTGTTATTGATTCGCATTTCTATTTGCTTGATTTCTCGAGCTCGTAAACTTACCAAAATTGTTCGAGTGATTATTTGTTCATATTGAAAATAATTTTGATAAAATAATAAATCTTGTTTCATTGTGGACATTATTTGTTGTTCTAACTTTATTGATGGAGGACATGATTGCAAATTGAATTCAGGTCGAAACTCCTCTGTGAATGAAACATTAGGATTCAAGGGCTTCAATTTAATAATCGATGAATTTGGTTGGTTTAATGACATCGATGTAATTGTAGATTGGTCAGGTTCGGATAAATCATAAATATCTTCATCATCATGATCATCAATGTCGATATATTCATGATGAACTTCCTCTAGTGGTAAACATTCTACCTCAAGTATATTATTTTCAGCTTTTTTAGTAACAATATTCTGCTTCATAATTGATTGGGTTCGCTTAATTACCATCGCACGATTATGGTCATGGACTTCCTTGTCATCATTCATTATTGGTGAATATATCCCCGAATTTGTCCTAGATAAGTTCATATTCATGCCAATTTTATTTTCATTTATCAATTGTTCAAATTCGTTATTGATATTATTCATGCTTGATATCGATTGCGCTCTTGATAATTTTGTTGGTGTAATTGGTTGGGATTTCCCAGCACTCGATGATAAACTCATTACACCCGTGGGCCAATTAAAGCCATCATGTTCAATTGCTGGTGAGAAACTTTTTTGAGATTGAAATGAATTTCTCTTTGCTGGTGGTGGTGGAAAATACTCATCAAATGAATACCCTGGGGTATTTTGATTGGAGTGATTATTACCGATAGAATTCTTCCATTTATCAAGAAAACTTCCTCCAATATTACTTAAGGAATACTTTGAAGTTGATGATGATAGCGAAGAGTTCAACGATGTAGATAGATATGCCATACTGGCCAGTTTACTCAATGTTGGACGACTGTAATCTTTAGACTTAGGTCTGGTACTGGATATCGGAATATTTTTAGATATTGGATCAATTGGAATATTAGTTGTGGTAGTTGAAACAGTTGATTTCCCCTGAATTTCCCAACCTTTAATCCCTGGTGACGAATGGGGTGAATTATCGAAACTTGTCGGTGAACCATAATTATCTTGGGATCTAATGGGTATTGGATAAGGTAAAGTAGTAACATTCGAAACAGAGTTTTCAAGTATTGGGGTGCCCACATACGAATTGACCAATGAACTATTTTTTCTCGGCATACCAATACTTATGGGTTTGATGGCTGCATTACATTGATTAGTCGATTCGTACGGAGCAGCATATTTGGATTTATGTGGTGATGAAGAAGTGTCGTTAACCAGCATAGTTTGTAAATCTTCTTCAAGATTTTTCTGTTTTTGCATTTCAGAATTCTTGTGAATTTTAGTTAGGTTTGACGGTGTATTTAAATTGAAAGCACGAGGATTGAGATGTTTCTTCATTGAATCTTGAGAAGCAGTGTGTTTGATGATATTATTAGGATTAGTAAATGATGAGTTTCGTGATATATTTTTATCAGACAACGAGATTTTATCAGAAATATCTTCTGGTGCTTCATCCTTGGCCTCAATTTTCTCGGAAACATCTTCTGGTTCTTCTTTAGCCTCAATAATAAAATCATTACTAGGTATCAACCCATTGATTATAAAAATCAATTTTTTGACAATGGTTGGGTTACTTGTCATGATAACAATTCTTGTAACTTCACGTTGCTTCTTATTAATAAATTGATAAGGTTTTATCGCGAGATTATCCTTTACCGGCAAAATCAACGCAAACAAACTAGGTAAGAATCCGTCATTGCCATCTTTAAAATTCAACCAATTTAAAATTTCCATCAACCAATTGAAAAGTAGGGATTTGAATTGGTAATTTTTTGCCGTATTAGTTTGGTAATTATTCACCAAAGTTTGGTTAATTAGATTATTGCAATTGATTAATTTCGGGAGATTGATAAAATGAAATAATTGGATAAATTTAAGTAAATGCTGGTTGATATCAGTGTCTTGCTGGAGAATATAATTCGAAAACTGAATTCTTTTGTTGATAATATAAATATTACTCTGAGTGATATCCAAATTCAAATGATGGATCAATTTCTTATAGATAAATTTCTGCAAATTCAACAAGTAATAACTTAATTCAATCCAATTTAAACAAATCAAGTCTTGTAAATCATTCAAATGGTGCAATGGAATTATAATTCCGAGAGCAAAGCGGGAATTTATAGTACCTGATTTTGTCGTTGGCGATTGGATCGATTGGTTTATGGGTAGAGTCGAATAAACCAGCCAATCCGAACTCCTAACCAGATAATTTTCATCATTAGATATTGAGAATAACCGGGTAATCAAAATGGACCAAGTGCGATTATTCAATTGGGGTAGTATGTGGATTTTAGTGACAGAACATGATTCGTTGGAGGGTAAACCACATCCGAACATATAATCGTTTATATCCGAAAGATTGTACGAGTTGATTAAAGAAATATCCTTCTTGGGATATTTTGGATCTGACTTGAGATATTTTGTAGGTAGCGAATTGGAGTCATTAGTATCATTATTTTTGTCATTATTTTTATCATTAAAGTATTTTGTATTGTCATTATCATTACGGATATATTTATCCAATCTTTCACGTTCTTTTTCCTTTTTTTTATACATGGAATGTAAATTTTCATAATTATTCGATCTTTCCAACTGTTTATAGTCATTCGAATCTCCCTTATATCCATTAGCGTCTTTATCATCTTTTTTTTTATCTGCCTGCAACTTCTTAGAATTCTGTTCAGACAACTTGTTTGAATCGTACAAGACCTGTTTGGACCGTAGATTACCACCATCTTGACTGATAACCAATCTGAACTGTTTATGGTTGAAATTTATCGGTTTCAACGGCTTTGCATTTCCGTAGAGAAACGATCTTGTATGAGAATCATCGTAAGTATCTGTAGGTGCTGTAGCCGGGGGTGGTGAAGTGACGTTGTTGGAAGAGCTCTGCTGGAATAGTCTGCCCAACATACGAACCGTAACTTCCTCTCTGAGATTATTATTTAGTGCTGCTGATTATAAAGCAAGATGTCAAACTGAGCAGATTATGCGGTGATGCGCTTCTCGCCATCAACACACGCACTTTTTAAAATTGGCAATGAATTAAAAGGGAAGTATAACAGAACATTAGGGGAGTAGAAAGGGAGAGTACTAGAGTAGTAATACTAAGAAGAAGATAGTTTTAAGGTATACTAATGTTTTTTTTCAAAAAAATTTCGACTACTACTAATTGTTCTTTGATGATGTACGGAAATGTGTCAACGGTAAATTTATTCTATAAATGTATTTTAACCTACTTTTGTAATTCTTTTAAAGAATCTTCCAATGTTTGTAAGAGAATGTCAGCATGTTTGTTTTCAAATACCAACGTTGGTCTTAATCTTACCGATTGGTCTCCAGAACCACCGGCATTAACCCCTTTATTTCTCATCGAGAGTAATAATTGGTTTCTGATTGTTGGATTTGGACAATCAAAGGCAATGAAAGTACCAAAGTTTTCCCCTCTCAAATTCAACAAGATTGATGGATACTTGGCAGCCAAGCTTTGCAAGTTTTTGTAGATGTAATTACCCACTTTTGCAGTATTGGCGACCAAATCATTCTTGACAATTTCCTGGTAGATAGTCTTAGCAATGATGGCTTTAGATGGATCTCCACACCAAGTATTGAATTGTCTATAAGCTTGTTTTGGTTGCAAGTCAGGGTTACTAAAGTAGAATCCTGCCGCTTGGAATTTCTTCGAGAACGAAACCATATCAGGGGGAGTAGTCAAGTTCCAATGTTCATGGGCCCATAATTTACCGGTAGCACCCACACCAGTTTGTACTTCGTCCACAATCATCAAAATATCATTATCTTTGGTGATATCTCTTAATTTCTGGAAAAAGAATGAAGAAGCGTGGTTGTCTCCACCTTCAGATTGAACTGGTTCAATGATTATAGCAGCAACTTTGCCTTTATTTTGGTTGATAACGTTTTCAAACTCGGCTAAACAATCCAATTCAGTTTGGTGATTTTCAGCTTCGAATTCCTGTAATGGGTATTTTAATTGTGGGAATGGAGCTTTTGGCCAGTTGAAAGCAGGAATATCCATTTTGTGCAAAGCTTTTGATCTTGTGGTTGCCAAGGAGCCAAAAGTTCTGCCATGGAACCCTTTATCAAAAGATAAAATCACCATATCGGAAGCACCAGGTAATTTATTTTCCATCACCAGGGTCAATTCTTCCGGGGTGAATTCGGCATCTCCTCTCTTTTTACCATGGTGGTACATGAATGCCGCTTTATAAGCAGTTTCATTAGCATCGGACCCTGTAGTAGCGGTCCAGATTTTCGTCATTCCGGGAGGGGCTGCCGCCATTAAACCATCTTTTAAGATTTGTAAGTAATTTGTCGAGGGGAAACACGCCAAAGCAGGACGATTAGCCAAAGCATTGGCCATTTCATCAGATTTGGCAGCTTCCAACAATTTAGGATTGTTGTAACCAATAGCAATCGAAGAGATTTGAGCAAATACATCCAATAATTTATTACCGTCGGCATCACTAATGTAATTACCCAACGACTGGAAATAATCAGTCATGAAATAGGTGGCTCTGTTATCGTAAATATCTCCTAATTCATTATTCTTAGCAACCGATATTGGTCCTGGAACCGATTCCGAGACCAATACGGGGCCAGTTGGTTCTTTTGGGAAATACTTTGCAGCAACCGAATAGTTTCTAACTTTAGTCAAACAAGCTCTACTTCTCAACATTTCTACAGATCAGAATAAAAACCTAACTTTTACCCCATCTTTATATACCCTGCCCCCATTTTGAGCTAAAGGATGTCGGTTTCCGTTAGCGCGATAATATTATTACTAGATTAGACTTTCGGAGTTGGGTTTACGTGTTCTCAATTAGGCAATAACCGAGGAGTAGTGCAGACTTATATAGAACACGTTGTAGATGGTGTATAATACCAAAATCGATTAATACGACCCATTCCAAAGTTCTGGGAGTCGATTTTGTATACCCATTGTTATAAACTTTAATTGGGGAAACAAAAATATTTGTCATAAAAATTGTCAACATTGTCAAAAAAAACGACAAGGAGAACGTGGAGTCAGAGTCAGCTGATACGAGCTACAACAATACAAGTTTTGATTGGATAATGGAAACTTGAGGGTATAGTGTAGTAAGATTTGTTTGAAATGAAGCTATTTAGATTTATGTGAAATATAAATATTAAAACAACCGAAGAAAAATTTAGAAAATAGTAGATTACAATTAAAATTAATGATTAATGAATTTGATGATAAAGGCTTATGAACAGAGCATAATTATAAGTTTAGAGCTAAAAGAAATATGAATATACGTGATATGTAATGTTATCACATTTTTGTTTATCTTCAACTATCAAAATATAATCAATGTAGTTGGTGGAATTATCAGTAAGTGAATCAATGTATAATTCCTCACTCAAATAGCACTCTTGTACTATGGAGCATGAAGGACGTAGCGGTTCCTCGATTATTATCCAACTTCCATTTAATTTTAAGGACCTTGGTATTTTATTCATGTCAGGGATTTCATCGATTTCTTCAACTGTCGTTTGACTCTCCAAATATTGATAACATGTGTCCTGGTTGTGACAGATCAACTAGAAATATACAGCTCACATTTGAAGGTGCCGCTTTCTATAGCTTTTTATTCATGACAATCGAATTCGCTTTGAATTAGTCTTTATCTTGATTCTTCAGGTTCCTTCTCTCATTTAAGCAAACTTGTATCACATTCATGTCAGGGAACTTATCCCCTGTCCATTTCTGTATGCTTACCTTGACTTATATGTTCATTGGAATATACCTTCTTCATCAACCGTCATCTTCATGTTACTTAAGTCAATCTTGCATCGAAATAATTGTAATGACTCGAGAATAATACAAGTACCTAGTTTCTTTCCCTCGATTATCACCGATGCAAACATTGTAAAAGAAAGTTGGTTTTTCATTGTTGGTAATTATTGTTGGGAAATTTCACTCAAGTTTGTGTTCTATTTCACCACCTTCTATGCGGAAGTTTCTCTATTCCATGTATAAATAGATAGAACTCTTAGAAGCTTCAACAATAGCATTTAAGTACGCCTAGAAAACATATTGCTGATTCACATTTAGTAATAAACTTTATTTCAACCTTTCAATGGATTGTTTTCGTCTTGACACAAAATGAGGTAGTTAGTAATACGATTGAATACTAGATTCAGTAATAGAAGCATTCTTAATCATTAGCCTCACTTCCAGGAAAATATTCTACACTATATGATGCGTAATGTGGAGATAATCGTCACATAATTCGATTATTAATATTTAAGTAATCCTACTTATTGACTGGCTCGCTTCGATTACCCTCACATATTCTTCACGTGGACTCCTCAAAATTACCGGAGAATTATGCAAATTCGCCAAATAATATTTCATATTCAGATAATTCCTATACTATTCAAAGAAAACAAACGTTATTCCGTATCAATCACTGGATGTTTGAAAGATACAGAAAAAACTCTAAACCGAACTCCCCTTACTTGCGCAATTACACCTCTTCTATGAAACTATATTTTTTCCCCACATTTAATCATACCTTGTAAAACGCTGACTTAAGAAAAAGAAAATCAAACCTTACTCTTTTTTGCACTTCTTTAGAAAATGTCAATTGAATTATCTCGAGATAGTTAATCACTTTGAAAGTGTGGTAATACTATTTAACTCAAAGTTGGGATCAAGTACATGGAAAGATAACATAACAATATCTTGCTACCTCCATCAGCTACAATAATTTCGATAAACAGCACATCAATAAATGGAAACGCCTATTTTTGTACTATTTCAGCAATAATATTTTCCTAGGAAATTGTTATTTTATATTCTATATTATCAATTTGTTCGTAAGATTATTATCATAATATATTTTTTACTGTTGAAAAAATAATAGTTTCTGTCTGCATAAATATCATGTATGGTAAAGGAATGGGCAAAATGAATATTGTGATGATAAGTTTATACCAGTATCACAATGAAATATCTATCTTGAAATAAAATGATGGGCTATAAATATTTCAATCTGGGAACTCTTTCTCTAGTCATTCTATTCTAATCAACCAGTATTTATTTTTTTCTTAGGTTTAGTTCAACTAATTTTTCTTCTTGTGAGGGTGTTTTCAATCTATAAGGAATAATATTATAACGAGTATTCAATTAACTAAACTTGCATTCAAGACATATATTGTGTTTAGGGGAATCTTGACGAAAAAATCCCCTCGGGTGTAGCCTGGTTTTGACTTTTTGAATTAAACTATCGCTAATGCAACATGTCTAAGTTCAACATAATTTTGCAACATAAAAAACTATTATTTTAAGCTATTTGATCAGCTACCCTTTTGTTTTGGCAAATGCTCAAGTATGAATTAGATTATGATCAACAATGTATAGATTTACAGTACAGTACATAGATTTCCATACAAATTGTCAATTCGAAGATCTTCAAGCAGGTCCCATTAATAAATCGGAGTAGTGGAAAATGTTATTGTTAGTTCAGAAGTCTTCAAATCAAATAACTAATAAATAGAATCATTCTCGTATTTGCAATCTCTATTGTAATAATATTGTCAAAGTATAACAAATATTACTGTCATCAATCTTTGTATAATTGATTTCCCAAGCTACCTTGAGTTTCAATATCATTTCCTGTGCTAGTATCACTTCGAGTACAACTCTCTTCTACTCCAATTGGATAAAAACTTCTAAATAGCTTTGCAACATAGATATTGTATCAATACAATATTTTCATCGGTATGTTCACTTGATGGTTGTATGCATAGCGCTAAATAACACGATGCTTGATCTCTTAGTTTGGTCCAATCTTGACAATCAATCGTAATACCATTTATTTTCGTAGAACAATGATGTATTTACTTTAGTTTACATTAAAAGCAAAAGTACTGTGCATAAATCAATTTGGTCCCGACAATTTTCTGTATATTGACCAATATACGTAGACCTCTCCGTATCATTCAAGAAACAAAAACACTTTCTTGTAACTTTTTAAAGTAACTGATTTTAAAAAAAGTTAATACTACTTGAATTTTGTAAAAGACTTTTTGACAACGAGATAAATAAAAGTTAAGGTCTAGGGCAATCAATCAGACAAGTACTACGAAGATTACTTCATGATGTTCAAAAACGAGTCGGACCCAATAAAAATGGCCATCAAATGATCACCTTTTCAATAAAATCGGCAAATTCAAAACGCAGTTGCTTCCGAATGATTGGTTTCCGAAAGGAGTGATAACTCTGTAAACTGTCAATCTCTATCTGCTCATAAATTTTGAAGATTCATTTTCAACTAATGATAAGTCACTCAAATTATGGTGATTTTTTAATTCAACTATGTCGCTTAATCTTCAGGCTTAAGTTGTGTGATCTCAATGGTTGTAAATTGATGAAAACATTGTCAAATATGTATTCCTTGAAAAAAGCCAGTTTTGTGAAAACGGACGTATTTTCACAGAGCTTTATGTCATTGTAGCCCTGAAGTACTGATTATCTACCTTAATACAACCGACACTATTATTTATTGAAAATTTGAACAAACAGATTTTACTTTTCCAATTAACTTGCCACAACCTCTAATTCTCTTCGGAAGGTACAAACTGTAAATGTATTACAAGTTTCAAGCTTCAGTAGTTGCACATGTTAAATCTGCAATATTATTTCATAATTATCGATGCTAAGTCTAATTTACCCTCAAATTTTCAGAAATTATCAAAACTAATTGGTTCCATTCGGTTTTAGGACAGAAATTCGACGGTGGTGATTCAAATAGCATTCAGAGTTCCTATAATATATCAAGTGTAATGAATAATTGTTGATCTAAAAGTGTTCTTATTCAGCCGGTGGTACATATTACTACATCAATTGGAGTTGATAAATACGTCCAATCTAAGATTAACTGGTTTCGTAAAGTGGAAAGAAGGGGTAGTGATAGATCCCCGAAAATAGGCTTTATTACGACCCACGGGAATGGGAGAAGCAGAAACAAAACTACAAATAACAAAAAATGGAGATTAGAAGTCACAAAATTTTAGAAACACAAAGTAAGTAATTAATGGAATTTGGACAATTTATGCATGAGATATCAACTCCCCCATTACAAGTTAAGAAATTTGTTTTTCCGAATTCTTGACATAATATCAGTCAGAAAATTTATTCCCACATCCAGCTAAACTAGGAAATTTAAATAACCTCAACAATTTCAAGTTAAACTGTACCGTACTCTCTAACCTAATATATTGTTTCAGACAAAGTTGTTTTGTAACATAAATGTTGACAAAACTCGCATATATCAAGTCAAAACCACACCATTTGATACCTTTGGCGGACCCAAACCCATCAAAGACAACACAGGCCAGGCGTTTGATAGTAAGAGAATATGAATGATTAAAGAATATTTTTTGTAATTTTGATCAGTTATTCGTGTGCATAAATTATGAATCCATAATAAACGGGCATACCCCACTATAAGTTGGAAAAGAATACACAAAAGTCAACTGAAAACTAGTGTGAAAACTACAAGTGAAATGATGCAAATTCACCACGGACAAACGCTGTGGAGAAGTGTACAAGGCGAGCTTAATTAACGTACTCGGTTAAACTTTACAAAAGATCAAATTTCGCCATCATCTTTATATTTTGAAACAACGTTATCTCGTTAGGCTGTAGATGAAAAACTCAGAAGACTTTACAGTTACCGGAAAAGCACATTACATATACGAGATCAAAAGAGTCTGACAAACAAAGGGTCTTGGGGGATCAATAAAATAATGTGATGAAAATCAGTCAAGCCGTATGAAAGATTTCTGTTTTTAGGGATTAGAATTTCCGAGTTCCAAACTGGCAATTATTTGACATTTTAATTGTGTCAACAATTACGAAAGTGAAGTATTATACGTCAAAAAAAAAAACCTTAAAAAAGAACATACCAGGGTTGAGAATAATAGACCCGCTAAACCATCAATATAATCAGTAGGCTAATTTATTGTTAGAACAATTTAAATTTGGATAAAAACAGTAGTTCAGGAAATTTCCTTCAAAGTTTTTGTACCTGGCTCTTCGTCTTTCCCGCGAGTTTTGTAAATTATAAGAAGTGTGAGGCATTCCATTTCAAAGCAAATTAATAAACAGACAAAAACTAATCTAGATAGCTTGATGATTTTGCTACAATTAAAGGTACAATTGTACAGGAATTCAAAACACGTCCTCAAGGCTGCATAATATCAAATAATTTTTTCGATGCTAATAATGTGTCTGATTTCCAACATTATTAGATAATAAAGTTTATAATAGAACATGTAATATTTTATCAATTTGTCTAGAAGCATCAATACATGGACGCATAAATCCTGCCTTACGCTTAGACAACCCCACCTTAAATCATTCGGTTGATATAAACTGATTTATCGTTCGGGGTTGCTCACCAATACAATAAGTGGAAATTTAGGTTAGATAAAGTCAAGAAAAGCATAGAGCAGTATAGAATATTCGAACTGTATTCAAATTTATTGATCAATAAAATTTACAAATCCTGAGTATATACTATAATTACATGAAAACTTGATACAGTATGTGATTAATCAGAAATCACTTTCAATATAGATATCAGACGTGGATGATTATTCGAAACAATGGAATCAATATCAGATTTCATGATAATATACTTCACTAAATCACATTCACAATTGAAATATGCAGCCTCTTCCTCAAGTTCTGTTTCAGAATGGCTCAACAAATGATGAAATAGGAAGTGTTTACTATACCAATATTGCCATTATATACAATAACCAGCTGAAATTATCGTAAATAATCACAAAGTCCAAGTCCATTACTAAACTGAAACAAAGACAACCTTTATTTTTTCGGCTCCAATGTAGATGAACTACTATAATGGCGATGAATGATTCTGGACAAAGGTTCGACTACCTTTATCGGTATACCTATTTGATCAGAGTGGGAAATTTATTTTCTGGGATATTTTATGGCTGAAATAATATTTTTTAGAAGACGATATATTTTTAAAATGACATTTTTAAGGATTTAAAAATTTTGTTGTTATAAAAGACTTCAATATCCAAACAAGTTATACTGGGGAATGAGTACATATTTCATCTTCTTAATTTACCATTTTACCCAGTCCCTTGCGTCCCCGATGTTTCCATTGTAGGACACACAATATTAGAAAACCTATAATTACAGAAACTCAATTCGAGTTCAATCTAAACCTTACTATAACTGAAGGAAATAATTTTTTGCATTTGGTAAGAATTAATGGGTATGAAAGAAGCACAATCTTCGGAATACAAAAGTCAATCTTATCCTTTGAATTCAATCAATGCAGAGAATTTGTATGAATTTGACGGAGATTATTCGCAAACGGTTGCAAGCAACTCCAATAATATTATACCGTCGTATCAATATCCCATTAATCAAGAACCTTACAACAATGAGCTAGTAGGGTATACACAGCAGAGCCAGGATTCTATACAGCTGCAACTGCAACTGCATCATCAACAGCATCAACTACAACAATATGACATGGTAAACTCTACAAATGATAGGGTCCCTTACCAGCCCGGGCTACCCCCACTTAGTGGTTCTCAAGCCGCCTACAATCCACAAATTCAGCATCACCATCAAACACATCATTTACAGCAGACACATCAATACGTGAATATGAAGAAATCTCCTATTCATCGACTGACACAATTGATTGGAAGCTCTCTGCTTCCAATAATGGCTATAAAAGACAATAACCAAGCACAGCTTCAGTCAACAAAGCTGTTGATGATGCAAAATAGCAGCAGCACTCATAACAATACCAATAGTATAAATTCTGTTGATCAAACGGATGGTGTTGCTAGTGGGTATGTGCGACAATATCAAGATTTAGCACCCCAGTCATATCCCGATATTACGTCTTATATAAATTCAAACCCAAACGCCCCCGCACCTGAGGTTGAATCGTACTTTGATGATCAGTCTACATGTCGAATTTGTGGTCGAAACAATTTCATGAATTTAAAAAGGCATTTAAAAATCCATGAACAGACTCCGAGATATAATTGTAAATTTCCAAAAAGTGTTTGCAATTACAAAACAAATTCTTATAATCGATCGTTTGACTTCAAACGTCATTTAATTAACAAGCATTTCAAATTCAAAGATAAAAAGATTAAGAAGTTATCGAGTTTAACTGATAAGTTTGCCTATCCGGGTGAATGTCCTTGCGGGTACGAATCAACAGCAAAAGACTGGTTAGCTAATCATATATTGACAGATAATGATGCTAAAAGATGTCCATTATTCAAAAATTCATGATGAGATATGTGTAAATGAAATTTGTAAATATACCATTACGTATGGTAGTATAATTTAGAATTTGGTTGTTAAGAGTTATCAAATGATTTGATTTAAAAGATAAATAATATAGAATATAATTTGTTGTAAGGTTATGTTTATCATGATTAATACACTCTTGTTCAGACTTATAGATGAATGATACATAGATAGGATAGAAGAAATGATTTTACTTGAAACTGTATAACTAATACTAATTATTGTCATATCGCTTGTAATATTATTTCGAAATAGATACTTTCTATTGTTTTCTTGAATGGTTATTGAGGTATAATTATTCTTTGGAGAATAATACAAAATTCCCTACAGAAAAAGAAATTAGCCAGGACTTTAACAGGTGATGATATCTCCTTGGTCATTAATACCTCCCCATATTTTGAAAGAAGCAACTCCAAGCTAGCTCAAAGATTTAAACTCGGACGTAATTCACTCCGTTACAGCCTCATAAAATTTGTAATACTATTTCATCACCTACAGAAACAAAGACCGCCTAAAATCTTTCCATGCAAAAAAAATCAGACCACCTGGCATTAGTCTTCATTTGTAGGTTATTACTAATGACTTTGTATCGATAACAAACCACCTGAAATTATTGCGGTTTGCAATGAATTGACAATGAACAACAATGCCTTGAATGCATGAACGACGAACATCCCATTGTGTCCATTCTCCACGCACCAGAAACAACGACAATTGTTCTGTGCGAAAAAATGTCATTGAGAAAAATGGGGCGAGTGAGTGCAAATCCTATTTAAAACGGTCTAGGGGTAGAAATGTGGGAAAAATCTAAAAATTCAGAATTTGTATACACGGTGAAGAAGATGATGAATAATGGATCAATTTGTATATTATAGTACTATATTCACAGACAATACTAAACTAAACTAATCACGTTTCCAACGAACATGAGTTGTATCTTTTGGATAATAAATACCACCAACTTCAAGTTGGGTATTCCATTGATCGATATAAGAACACAATCCACTAGTTATAGCCAATTCTAATGGCATTTTGGACTCATCGATAACAAGAGTAAATCCTCTATCGCCATTGGGAATAATTCGTCCGATTCTTTCACGAACTTCCGATTCTTTCTCTCCCACATTCTGGACTTTTTCTAACCATTTTCCTCTATAAGTCCATTGATAAGTGACACCGTCGGCTAAAGTAAACATACGGTAACTATCATTGGCATCAACACGATGATTGATAACATGCCAACCTAATTCACTAGCAGGAGCATTTGGTGCTCTAACCAATAAAATATTGGCCCTTAAACCGGCTCTAACATTAGCAACTGGTTCGTCTTCACCATTTTCACCTGTAGCTAATATAGCAGATGAAAACATCTTGTAACTACCTTTAACCGCCCTGGATCTGATTAACCAAAACAATTTATCCCCAGGATTATTTGAACCCAATGGCGCTTCTCCTTTTTTAGTATCATATACATCTAATATCTTAGATCCAGATCCAAATCTTTTCAACACAGCATAAGTATTCGTCAGTGGTGCCGATTCATTCAATTCGATAATTGTGGGAACATATCTTGAGGAGCTTCGATGGGGGTGAGACAATACAGCTTTGGCACGTACAACTGGCCTCATAAGAGGAGATAAGATCAATTCAATTGGCATATTTATATAGCTATTTTCTATTTGCAAATAAAAGAATTATATATTTAATTTAATTTTGCAATTTTGCAATTGTGTACCCTCAGTGGAATTTTTGAAAATCAAAATATCGGTATGAAATTTGCAGCAAAAATTATTTTACCCATTACTGTTTGATTAATCGCCTGGATGAAGTCTATCCATCTGGTGTGATCTCTAATATATCCGCAGGGTTGGTAATTTTGTTAAATGGGTATTTTTAATGCACCCAAGGAAAATGTGGTTCCAGATGTGAGATAGCGAGGGTAGGGCCAAGCGATCGAAGGAGTTTAATCAAAAATAGTCCATCAAGCCAAGCAAATATATCTACGGTGATATCATCTGGTGTTTTGGGTTTAATAAAACGTCTGAATCGATGGTATCTATGAAGATGTCTTTTGAAAAATTGTAAATTTGAAGCGTACCATATACCAACATCAGAAATCTTCAACAAACAAAGTTATTTGGTTATTCTCGATGTTGATTTTTGAATTATATCTATTCCGGGTTCTATCCTCGGTTCTATTTTTGGAGCGTCTTATTCAATACTCGAGTTTATCTTGGCTGTTTCATGATATTTTCAAAAAAACAAATACCTACTTATAATCCACATATGCGTTAATCGAACGATTCTAGAGTGGTGACTTCTTTTAATCTATAACATAACTGGAGGGTTACTCAATCAATGAATAATCTTTTACTAGATGTTTTTTTTATTAGATGGTGAGAATTCAATATTGATGCTGAAAAGTCGTTAACCTCCGTTCCCAAGTGAACCATTTCTGGTAATAAGAATTATTTTTAACCTGGTCAATGCGGCATACGCATTATTGGTTGGGAATTTGTCTGTCTGAAAGCACCTGCAGAATGATGTAGGCTTTTCTGGTCCTTAAATTTCTGCACCAAAGTTGTGGTGAATTAATAGGGTGATATTATGATTAGTTATAAATCCACTAATTGTCATTATAAACTTTAAACTGAACAGGTCATACAACTATATCTGAAATTGACTTATTGCGTCGGTTTTGATGATTTTTAAAAGCCTATTTGTTGTCTTTTAATGATGACGAATCTTGTGAAAAATGTACCTGGTTGATTGATGACGCCTTAAAATATACGTACTTACATTAACAAGGACTTTACTTTAGAGAGCCAATTGGTAGTAAGGATGTACCAACTCTAAATTGGTTGAATTGAGCTGATGAAAGAAGGCCAATATTTTACGCACTATTATCCAAGATCCGCTGTACGAAGAGTTGGGAGATATTCATATACATAACCCACTGTTCATTTTCTTATAGTCATAATTCTATTGTAACTTACATCGATTTGAAGTTCCACTAAATATCAGACCCTGGCTATAGCTGTTCAACACGTTATATTCATTGAGGTTCATTTTTAATTTTCGTTTAATTGTGAATAAGAAAACTATCAAGAAATTACGATGAAAGATTTTGACATTGGTGATTTTCCCCCCATTGAATTAATTCAATATCAAGCGAATATTAAACTATAGGTCCTAATAGTGTATGACATAAATTATAAATGGAATTAACCTATATCAGAGGCTCCACGAATTGATATTCTTGAAAAGTTCTAGAACATGATAGCATTATGGTCACCACTTTCGGAATTTTCAGCTTATATTTGCAGCTGGTACCAATTGGACGAGTACACTGTGGTTTGTAACAATCTATAATGATCTTGACATGCAGACATCAAATATTCATGCGGAGACTATATCGGGACCATTTGGAAATTGGCTTCTAGAATAAAATGTGATAGCAGTTAGAATAGGAAAATAAAAGAAAACTCTAATTTGAATACATTAAGTTGCATTAAAGCCGTTAGATTCTGGTATCTTGCATGCCGAAAGGGAAGTCCGAAAGGAAATTAATGACTTGTGCTAAAGTGTAGTACTAGGGTATACTCCCAGTGTACAAGTTGTAATGAATTAAGTAATATTTTCATAAGTAAAAGTAAATGCCTCCACTCAGAGTTGAACTGAGGTTCTCCTCCTGTTTTCACATTATCGATCTTGCAAAATTACCCGACAAATGTTTTACTTATTTTCGATATTTTCACCCAATTTCAAAAAAGATCATAGAAACTCGTAAATGAATATTAATACCCCAAATAAAGACTTAGAGCAAACTAAAACATCAATTACTGGACCTTGACAGGTATATGTCTCTAGTGATTTATTGATTTGTCTTTTTGTTATCTTTTTCCGCTTTTATTTTTGTACTGAAGCTAGATTTCTAGCAATTTTCCAATTTTTCCGCTGAAATGGGTCTAATTATGGATAGATCCCAAACATGGAGAAGGAACCTTGATTTAAACAATAACAGAAGGTTCAAGATGGTACTTTGGGTGCGAATAATCGTATATTTACCAAGTTTGCTTGATAAATCCAATTTAACTATGGGTTGAGAATCTATAGATGTCTATTGTGCTTAACATGGGCAAACGAAACCATTCCAATTTATCTGTTTCAAAATTTTTTTCTTTAAGTACGTGCATATATTGAAAATTACCTATATCTAAAATTGTACTTTGAATTAACCATAATAGCAATTAGCAGCACCATATAAGCCATCCATTGGCTATTTTTTTAAAATTTCCTTTTTCCATACTTGCAATGTGGTTACAGCAAAATTTTGGTGCTATAACAAGTACGGTGTATAGCGCATTCGTTACTTCCAAAAATCCGATGTAGTGTAAGGGCTAGCACGTGACCCTCTCACGGTTGAGATCCGGGTTCGAATCCCGGCTTCGGAGTACTTTTTTAATTTTTTAATCATTGTAGAAGAAAATGAATGTGTTGCGAGGAGAAACGTAAAGGTAGATATAATGATTAATTTATTGTACCCTAACTAGATAGATTCTATATTAATGTATTAGTGCAATGTCTGTTGAATGTATTTACAAATATCTAGTCATGTTGATGAAACTTTTCCAAAAGGAAATTAATATGTTCAGAATTACGAGTTTTCTTTAAAGTCTATTCCTCTGTATTTTCGTCTTGTTTATCTTTTTCTTCCTGTTCTTTGGGTTCTCTTTCCTCTTCACTCTGTTCCTGCCCCTCCACTTTATCTACTAAATCTTTGAAGACTTTACAGAAAGCTTTGGATCCTTCAATTGCACAGTTGATATTCTCATTATTAAAGCCGGCTTCACGAGAAATCTTATTTGAAACAAACGGGGACGATGCGCCAAGATCAAACAATGACGCCAAGACCCCTTTCAAATGTACCATATCAACTGTGGAGTCAGCAACCGAGTAGGTCAATGTTAAGTAATCGTTCAATTTATCATCAAAAACCCAATCGGAGATACCATTGGGAATCAAGACACTGGGTCCATTGTCATCACATAAACCTGTAGAATCAGGTGACCACTTGATCATGGGTATATTCAAAGACAAAAAGGAACTGGTGTGACTAATTTTATAATCATTTCCAGTTTTGGTAATGATGGCAAGGTTTGGTCGATACATTGATTTGGAACAAACACAATTAATATGGGCACGGGCAAAGCCTATCCAAACCTCGCGACCTTTGGAGATAGTTTTAATCAACTCTTTTGCTAGAGGTGATTTTTGGGCATATTCATGTAGCAAACTATTGATATTAATCATCTCGGTACCACCGCGGAAAGCACCAACTGAACCGGCATCTTCACTCATTTTATACTGATATTCACAATTCGAAAGTAATGGGTTGTCAATACCGGATAATGGGCATTTCAATATTTCCATATCCAGCCATCTATAAACAAGATAAAGAAATTTATCGTGCTTGAATTCTTTTTGATCTTGGAAACTTAGCATTGGAGTCCAGTTTTTCTCATTTTGTTTACGATCAATATTGTCTCGCTTCAATTCGATGATTCGGGTGTATAAGCGACTGTCCCATTCTGGTTTGGGAGACACAACATTAACAATGTGTTTCCCGCGTTGAGACTGCCAGGGCCACCCAATAAACATTGAACGGTACCTCTTCAATTTAAGGGTCAAGTCGAGCTCATCTTCCAAGGTATACTCCTCCAATTTTCGATGTTCTTGATTGAACACAATTAGTGGCTCCTCATGACCTTTTGGGTTCTTGACCAAGACAATTCTGGGGTCTTCAGGACCATAGTAACGATTATCTGTAACTTCAGAATTGTGGTAAAAAGGAATTGGTAGTACTGAAGGGTAATTGATTGATTTATAATTGTCGGGGTCTTCCTGATGCAAGTCGGGGTTATTCGACGGAACAATCAATTCAACATCGGGAATTTCTTTCCAATTCTTGTCATAAATATGGGCAACCAAAAGGGAGAATGCCGGTTTATCTCTAACTCCCGAGGGGGAGAATAACAAACGCGACGTCATGAAATGGACACCATACTGTTTCAAATAAACCGAACTTCCAGCCAATCTGAACCAATGTTTATGGGTCTGTTTTTCTTCAATCAATTTCTCCAAATGGTTGTCTTCATTGAAGAAATCGGTGATTTCCAGGTAATACTCTGGTTGTTCTTTAATAAAGTTTAATAACAATGGTTCCACGGGAATTTCCATTGAGTAAGGCGGACTAACACCTATAGGAACAGCATTATTAATCTCCAGACACTTGTCGATATCATCACCTATATTTTTGTTTGAACCAAACACATTCATCAGAAAAGGTGAATACTCTTGGTCGAAGAGTAATTGGTCCAGGGACTGCTGATTATACCTAACAACGACTGGTTTGTCTTTAGGCAAACTATCGTGGAAGTGGACATACTCGTCCAACAAATCAACTTGAGCATAGTTCTGCGGGAAAATAACAATCTTGTTAGTCTTATCGATAGACACGATATCGGAGGAGAATTTATCAAATGGTCCAGGTAAAGAATCTGGAGGACCTGGAGGACCTGGAGGACCCGAAGGAGCGTCATGGCCAGAGCCATGGCCCGAGCCATGTTCTGTACCTGCGCCTGGTCCTTTATGCTCACCACCTTTTAACCCAGGCAACATATCCAAAACCTGATAGTCACCATAGTAATAAAAATGAAACAACAAGATCAGTATCCCTACTAGGGATACCAATAGTGCTATCAAGAACCTACGATCTCTAATCATGGTGGTGGTGTTAAAAATGCAGAAAAAGACCTATAAAAGCAGCACTTTCCCACGAGCAAAATACTACGAGACAACAATCGCGCAAATTTTATTTTCGCCTATCAAGTAAAAATCTATTGTAAATCTTTCCTCAATAGCAATCGTTCTACACACGATCTTCTCTACATTGTCTATACTCAACAATTTCTTAGCTAGACATTGTTGTTATGATAAACCTCTTTTGCTTTACTCTGGTCAATTATTCATGGTTTCTATAGTTAGTGCGAGTTTGAAAAAGAAGCAGGTACGTGGTGGCTATACCAACCTTGTGCAACGTGTAATGCAATTATAGTTCACGAAGTGTTTCTAAGTTAAGGTTTTATTAGGGGCTATACTCGACTTCTGTGTAGTTAATTGTATTTCTGGGGGTGAATTGCTCATTACCTCCTAAATGAGCATGAGTTAACCAGTAGGGTATTAAATGTAGATATAGGTGTAAATATAGGTAAAGATATTGTACGGAATGTGGTTCTATAAATTTTAATGTTACATGAAATCATCAATCGAAATCTTATGCATCTCCAAGTACGGTTACAAGTGGCTATTGTTATTTGGTTGCTTAGGTAATAATTGGTATGTCTGGTTTGTAATGGTTTAAGGCCAATTTCAGGTTAGCATGTTAAATAATACCTCAAAAGCAAGGCCCAGGAACCAAGCCTTGATGTATCTTGGCTTAGCTCATGGTAAATAATATTTTCACAATGATTGTTTATTGTAAATTGATATAAATCTAAATAAAGTTTGAATCCGCAAAATTATATTGGTATAGCCCAGGTCAAAATTTAAAACCATTTATATTAAGTAGGATTATCTAGTGTTTTTACCCCAACCTGTTAAGTTGATGTCAATAATATAAGCGTATTGTTAGAATAGAAATCCTGAAAATATTAACAAAGATTCGGTTTATTGAATATCAATCAGCATTCTTTTCTTTGCCTGCTCAGTACATTATACGTAGGCGCTGATTTCATTTGTATCTGTTATTATTCTGCTCTGATGCACATTTCCTTCATCATCAGTATATTACCATTCTATTGGTTACAGAACTTAATTATCCTATAATGTGATGATTAATTTCGATTTGGACTAATACATCCAGAGTTACTTTTAATTACTATTTACCTATATTACTCACAATATCTAATGCTTATGTAATTTTCGACGACTATACGCCTATATATTTCACTAACAACATCTACTGCTTATCGTCAATTTTCAACTTATCAAACTCGCTGGCTTTAACAAATTCAACTACGGGATCTTGGTTAGTTGGCTTATCAACAGTTTCATTAAGTTCTTCGTCTTCATCAATTCCATCATCATCATAATAATCATCCTCGAAATCGTCCTCATTCTCCTCGTCTTCGTCCTCTTCATCGTCATCTTCGTAATCATCCTCGTCTTCATAATCTTCATCGTCTTCTTCATCCTCATCCCCGGTGAAATCATCCTCATCGGCAGCAATATCAGTTTGTTGTTGCTGTTTCCGCTGGAAAGATCCAGGCATGGAATATTCTGGCTCATCATAATCTCGATACAAATCTTCATCATCTTCATCTTCGTCATCGTGATCGTAGCTTTTTTTGCTATTACCAAACATCATGAAACTTTTTAAGGGCGATGCAAATGATGACATTGATACTGGTCTCGATTTCTTGGGCGATTCATCATCGGTATTTTTACTGGATTTTTCAGCATCACTTAACTTAATATTGCCTTCCTCAGATTTAATTGATTCTAAATCCGCCACTTTTGGAGATTTTGGAGATTTCGGGGGTTTGGGAGAATTTGGTAACCCTGGATAAACACCATCATCTTCATCTTCGAGGTCAGTTAAATCAGAATAATTGACATTTTCTCGCCAGTAATTAACATCGGTAAATTTCTCATCGATGGCAATTGGCATGAAACCAGGAGATCTTGGCAGGCCAGGTTGAGGTAAATCTTGGGTATTCATATAATTTTCAAACTGATCTTTATTATAATCAGCTGTTAATGTTGATACTTCGGGTAATGGTGGGAAAAACAAATCCACAATTTCTCCTATGCCTAAATAAGTTGATCTTCTCCCCGCCAACTCCAACAATTCCATATGGACTTCTCCATCGGGATTAATGGTAAAAATACGATGACTGGGGATCTTGACCGATCTATAACTGATAGCATCAGTGATTCTATTACCAAATCCCGCATAAAATGGCGTTCGATCATCATCAATTTCGGAGTCTAAGAACCCACTATTGAAATAAAGACTTTTAATATCATTTAAACAAGCCATTTTGAAAACTTCGGGTTGTTTCAAAACAATTTCCCGTCTCAAAGCGGCAAAAGTTCTGTCGGGACTCAAGATAACTGGACCCGGAGGTAATTTTATCCCGTTTTGATTGATCCCTCGTAAATATTGTCTTGTGGAATCAGATTGACCTACAGAACGCGCAGTCAAATAGATGATATTGTAACCATTGGCGCCGATATCTTGAAATAATTTAGCCACACCGGGATGGGTCCAATCTCGACCTATTAAATTTAGTAAATGGCCCATAGCATCGGACTTGGTGATGGTACCATCGATATCGGAAATAACAATGGGGATATGACTTTTCCATAAATGTAAACTGGCGACAATTTGCGAATTACCTTCACTTAATTTGAACCGAAGTTCATTTTCTCCGTAGTTCAATCTCATTTGTTTCAATTGGTCCGAAGTTAATCTTAATGTTTTGAAATAGGTCTTATCACCTTCTGGCACAGTAGTGGCCTCATTCACACTGGCATTATCTTCAGTCTCCTCAAGATTTAATGCTAATCCCTCAGTATCTGTTAAATCGCCCTGCAACATGCCATGTTCCAATTTAGAGTTCAGAATTCTGATATTCCCATCTTCATCTTTGTCAATGATTTTCTCCCAAAGATTTTTCCCGTTTTCATCGATATCGGAACTATCCATATGGTTGACTTCATCAAAAAAGATTTTCTGGAACAATTCATCCGAGTTTTCAATATTCTTCTGTGAAGTGGGTTTGTAACCGTCCATATCAAGGACCATGTCCCCATTGATATCTATTTTACTGGGGATATTCAATTTCTCGGTAATTTTTCTAGCCTTTTCAAAGGCATCTTTAGGATCAAAAGTTGTGGTTGAAAGATCAGATTTTGATGAAGGCTGGGACAACGGTTTCGGATCTACCTTAATGTCACTTAATTCTTCATCTGCGGTCTTCCGATCACTAAAATAATCTTTTAATGACAAATCCTCGGGATCGGTTTTATTCAAATCCAACGAAGTTAATTTGGGCGAAGTTAACGGAGAACCCTCCGGTGAAACTACTGGTGAAGTCAATGCCGATTTGGATAACAAATCGGCATTATCTGTTTCAAAAACAAAGAAAGCTTCACCGCCCTCGGCCAATTTCATCGGCAAATCTGTCTTTCGACCATTAACGTATAAATCAATTTTCTTTTGACTGGGTTTAAATATCTGGAACTTTCCGAACCGTACATGCCATGGCGAACAATGTAAAGTACCATCTTCCTGTTCTATTACAATCACGTCAATCGCACCCGAAAGAGTAGACGGATTCAAAGAGTTCCACTGATTGTAGACATATCCTCCCGCTTTGGCTACGTATTGCATCTTCAATTGCACTTCTTAGAAACCAATAAACAAGCAAAAAAGTAATATAAATAATCTTTAGGGTTAGGTTTAGCATGAGCTCCGTAAAGCAGACCGAGGAATCTGGAGTGCAGGTAAAGAAAATATATAGAAATCTATATTTCAACCAAAAGAAGATCAAGTAGAGGTAAGAGAGTAAGTAAGACTAGCTTATATCTTTAATGTTATCCACTTTATCTTTCATAAGAATCTTATAGACTTATAGATTTATAGATTTTTTTATTTTTGATTTTATATTATTTATAATTCCTCGTTTAGAAACATTTAAATAATAGAGAGATATATTTGATAGAAATATTTATGATATAAGTATAACTAATAATATATACTATCTTTTATCTTATAAATATATTTATATGAATATTATCCTTCACTAAACAGTATTCAAAAGCAATGTTACTATCTAAATATATAACTATATAATATTATATACTGGAAATGTGTAGATCTGCCCACCCTCTTAAACTATACAATGTCATTTATCAATTTATTTAAGAGTTCGCTTATATGCATTGTACACCATACTATGACCTCTAATTATCGTTCTATTCACATTATTCACATTGTACTTTTACTTAATATTTATTCTTAGCTGCAGATACAGTTGTATTCTCGTCTCTTGCTGATGCTTCAGACTACAATATTTCCACACCATTACATATTGAGAGGTAATTAGAAAAGTAAAGAATTCAAGATAGACAAGTATAGTTTTTAGTATGACAATGTTTTTTATAAGAAAAGGCATAAATGGTTTAAATAATTTAATTGAATTTAATACCCTACATCATTTTCACCTAATTTCTACACAAAATTATAATCACATTAATACTATTATTTTTATATTATTATACCCATTATATATATATATCAACCAAAAAACCAAAAAACAAGCAAGCTTGTTCAAGCCTGTTCAACTTAAATCACAGTAATTGGATCCTTCCCTGAAGCAATATTACATTGGTGCATCAATCTCCTTTCATCAGTACCATCAGAGTGAATTCCCTTAAACTCACCAGTAACCGAATGGAGGACCCCTTGGTTGTAGAAAATCACCAAATCACCTTGGTTCCAGGCATGGGCCAAGACGTTTTTAGGCGAGATAGCCGGTCTCATTAACGAATGGGCTTTTTCCCTAGCTTGTTCCAAAGTTAAAGTAGTGGTGGCGCCATCTTTAGTGGTATGGATTTTGTATAAGCAACAGCCATGAACTTGTAAATGGTGTTTCTTGGTAACCGGGTTTGTCCAAACCATGGGTAATTTCTTGACTTTTTCAGGTACCCAAGAAGGTAATTGATCAAATGGAGTTTCTTGACCATCACTGACCATGGTTAAACCGTCTGAAGTAGCTTTGGCAGGGCCAATGAAAATATAAGGATGTGGAGCGTACTCGACTACTGAGTTTAATACAAATTCTTTGTCTTCTTGAGACAAGCGGTCAAAAGCTTGTTGACCACTGATAAAACAGGTAGCACCCTGGGTCAATTCCAATTTGTCGCCACTACCATCATCGTAATCAATAACTTGTTTTGTGGTGGTAGGTGGGACTTTAATACCCAATAAAGTGGTAATTAATGGCGGAGATAAATCATAAAGAGCAGAATCAATATGCCATCTGTAAAATCTAGTTTGTTGGTTTTTAATTTGTTCCTGAGTTAAGGGAGTTTTATGGAAACTTGTGTGAGAAGGATGAGTCAATGTAATTGGCTCATCATTTTCATTCCCTGGTTCACCTACTTCGTAGGTACCTTGACCCAAGATTTGTACTTGAGGTTGTGACTTTACCGAACACCCATCTTTCCTTAATACAGATTGCTGATGTCTGAACTCTTTACCATGACCATAAGACGCGAGTCCATCTTGTTTAGGTTCGGGGATAGTGGGATCAAATCTCTTGGTCAAGAGATATTGCGATTTGGGAGGCAAATGTTCTTGATTAGGTATGACAATAACCATATAAGTCAAAGCAGCTTCATATAATTTCTTGAAATCATCCTCATTCAAATTAGCAGGATCATTGTTAGCATAAGATGGTAATTGAATACTAGCACCAAAAGGTTGTTCTTGTAAAGGGCTAACTGTTAACTTGTCTAAATGCATTGTAATTGTTATTTAATTGATAATTTGTTATATTGTCTGTGTGGCAACCCTTAGACTATTTATACTGTCACTTTGCAGCAATTGTTATCAGCCAATTTAATTGCTCCGTCGGAGACTCCGCGGAACAAAAAAAAGTAAATTAAATAGAACATTATTTTATTAATAGTGGACACACCAATAGAAAATTAGTTAATGAAATGAAATGAAAAGAGGAAAGACCTTGCTATGTAAAACGAATCAATCCACGGAGATCCGATAATTGTGATATCTACATGAGTTTGTCTCTGGGTAAATGAATTATTATTAGTTAGTTAGCTAGATTGGGTGCGAAATTAAATTTCGCAACCATATATTATGAATTCAGAATGGGGGAAATTTAATTGGAATTGGAGAAGGCAAGCATATAACAATTAGATTGGAATGGGTAGTATTATGACTTCTGGTTATGTTTATATCTTGTTTTAGGGGTTTTATCAATTATTATTACTTTTGCAGCCATTTCCTGTATATAATCACAATTTACCAACATTTTCTGACTCTTAAGATGAAGATAGATAGATACAACCATTAATCAATATGGGTCAATTTGTCACAGTTGCTACTTGTAACCTTAACCAATGGGCATTGGACTTTGAAGGAAACCGTGACCGTATCATTGAATCGATTAAACAAGCTAAATTGCAAAATGCAACTCTTCGAGTCGGTCCCGAACTAGAAATCTGCGGTTATGGTTGTTTGGACCATTTCTTGGAAAATGACTTGTATGAACATTGTTGGGAAGTCTATGCTGATATTTTGAAAGATCCGGAAACCTACGATATTATCTTGGATATTGGTATTCCAATCATTCATAAATCAATCAAATACAATTGTCGTATCATTTCTTATAATGGTCAAATTTTGTTAATTAGACCTAAACTTTATTTGGCCAACGATGGTAATTATCGTGAAATGAGATATTTCACCCCTTGGTCTAAGCCAAAATATTGGGAAAATTATCAATTACCTAAGATTATTACCAAAATCTCTAAGCAAGCTAAAGTTGTCATTGGTGATTGTATTGTCGAGACTTTGGAGACTAGATTGGGGTGCGAAACTTGCGAAGAATTGTTCACCCCTCAATCGCCCCATATCCAATTGAGTTTGGATGGGGTCGAGATCTTCACCAATAGTTCAGGCTCCCATCATGAATTAAGAAAATTGAATACCCGTTTCCAATTGATTACAGAAGCTACCAAGAAATGCGGTGGGGTTTACCTTTATGCAAACCAAAAAGGTTGTGATGGTGATCGTTTATACTACGACGGTTGTGCCTCAATCATTGTCAACGGTAACGTTGTCGCCCAAGCTAGTCAATTCTCGCTAAAAGATGTTGAAGTAGTCCTGGCCACTATTGACTTAGACGATGTTCGTTCTTATAGAAATCAAAAATCGGCCAGTTACCAATCAATTACAGACCCTTCTCCTTATAAAGTTATCGAAACTAATATTGAAATTTCCCCCAGCGCCAATTTATTCAATTCAAAAGTTATACCCTCGAAAATTAGACCAGTTAGATACCATTTACCCGAGGAAGAAATCGCCTTGGGTCCTGCTTGCTGGATGTGGGATTATTTGCGAAGATCAAAAACAGCCGGGGTTTTCTTACCTCTAAGCGGAGGGATCGATTCTTGTGCCACGGCAACTATTGTCCATTCAATGTGTAGATTGGTCGTCGAATCTATTGATGACAAGCAAGTATTACTGGATATTAGAGCAATCACCAACGATCCGGAATTTACTCCAAAAACCCCGCAAGAAATTGCTCAAAGAATCTTTTACACCAGTTTCATGGGAACTGTCAATTCGTCAAAAGAAACTAGATCAAGAGCAAAGGATTTGGCCGAGAAGATTGGCTCCTATCATATTGATATGAACATGGATACTTTAGTAGAAGCAGTGATATCTGTATTTGAAGTTGCAACCGGTAAGAGACCGATTTTCAAAATCTTCGGTGGTACCCAAACTGAAAATTTAGCATTACAGAATATCCAGGCGAGATTAAGAATGGTTATTGCTTACTTGTTTGCGCAATTATTACCATGGACGAGAAATAAGAACGGGGGGTTATTGGTACTTGGTAGTGCAAACGTCGATGAGTGCCTTCGTGGGTATCTTACTAAATACGATTGTTCATCTGCCGATATAAACCCAATTGGTGGTGTATCTAAAACTGACTTGAAGAAGTTTATTTCATGGGCTGAAATTAATTTTGAATTGCCAATTTTGAATGACTTCATTACCGCTGTCCCTACAGCTGAGCTCGAGCCAATTACTAAGGATTATGTTCAAAGTGACGAAGTCGATATGGGTATGAGTTATGATGAATTGTCTAGATTTGGTACTTTAAGGAAAGTTGATAAATGTGGTCCATTGGCGATGTTTGTTAAGCTTTTCCACGAATGGTCTCAACCACCACATAATCTTACTGCTGATGAAGTTGCAGTTAAAGTTAAACGATTCTGGTTCTTTTATGCAATTAATAGACATAAAATGACCACAATGACTCCATCTTACCATGCAGAACAGTATTCACCAGATGACAATAGATTTGATTTGAGACCATTTTTAATCAATCCAAGATTTCCTCTTGCCAGTAGAAAGATTGATGAACTTGTTGCCGCTATCAATGAAGAACAAAAAGAAATCGCCAGTAATAATTTGAGTGTCGATTGAATAGCAATCTAATACATAATGAATTACGATCAGTAAATTGTACCTTCTATTCCTATATAGCTCTATTTATTTATTTATCTTCCCACCCCAAGTCGGGGTTATACCCAATTCTTGTTCCATGAATTTCGCCGGCGATTCATTTCGCTTCAAAAAGTCAAGGAGACATATGCTCAATTGTGACGGTAAGTCTTCCTGAATAAAGTGCCCTGCTTTAGAGTTATTATTGAAAACCACCAATTGATACTTTCCTTGCATTTGTCCAATGATCAACTGTTTATCCAAAGTTTCGTGAGTCGATAATACCAATAGTTTTGGGCCACCGAACGCAAGAAAATTCTTCGATAAATCAGCAAACCAAGTATCCCAGAATGGTTGTGTGAGTTGGAGATCCATTTTCCAAGTTAAATCGTCATTGAATAAATCAGGAACACTAACCTTGGCCGAATCTTCGTTATTCAATAAAAACCCCATATGCCAGGAAATTGCTTCACTTAACGATTGAAAGTTTTTGGGTCGCTTAGATATGAACAGGGGCATGGTACCCAATGCGTGTATCGCTGTTTCTTCGACGATATCGAGCATCGCTATACCTTTAATATTAAACTTTTCAATTGCGTTCGATTGAATAAATTTTGATAATATAGCACCCCCTAAAGAATGACCAATTAAGTATATTGAGCTCGATATGTCGTGAATAGTAATAAAGTGGTTCAATACAAATGCAAAATCCTCAACAAATGCCTGCAACGAATAATCGGTATCTTGGGAAAAACCATCATGTCCTCTCAAAGTGTAGGTGAATATCCCCAAAGAATCATCCAGTTTGATCAATTCCTCGGCCAATTTACCAAAAGTCATTGCTGAAGAACCAGCGCCATGAATAAATAACAATATTGGACCCGATTTAGGAGGTCTATAGTAAGTATTAAAACTTGAAGAATTATCTATCGAGTACGTTTCTATAATTGGAAACACCAGACGTTTGAACGCTTCATATTCTGTTATAAGTAAGCCATCTGCAGCGTCGTCTCGTTCAACTTGTTCGACTTGTTCGGCTTGTTCTAGCGCTTGTTCTTGTTGAATCAATTCTTGCAATGACGGTTCGGAATTTCCTTCCTCTGACAACAGCGACAATCCTCCCGCCATCTCTCGATGTTTAAGCTTCCTAACTGTCGATCTGTGTAAGTCCGACATCTTCGCTCTACCAATACCTGTTGGAAACTTTCCCCAGTAATGCGAAATTCACGATAGAGGTAGGCGATGACATCGGTTACAGGTGGCATGGATCTTAGCCATGAGTTCAGGCAGATGTCACTAGCTATGTTTGTAGCATACAAAGCATTTCTCATGAACGAAACGCCCGTCGCTTGTATTGTGGTGGATAAGGAGAGCCAGAAGATATTGAGCATTGGATACAACTATACCAACATTTCCTTGAATGGGACCAAGCATGCTGAGTTTTTAGCTATGAAACGGTTGGTCGATGAAGGGTATGATATGAGCAAGGCTGTGATGTACGTTACAGTGGAACCGTGTATTATGTGTGCATCATTCTTGCGACAATTAGGTATTGGTGAAGTGTATTTTGGTTGTGGTAACGATCGATTTGGCGGTAATGGTACGGTGCTATCTATACACAAGGATAGTAACTTACCCTGTAATAACTATCCTAGCTACGGCGGTATCATGAGAACTGAGGGTATACATTTGTTACGAAATTTCTATATTCAAGAAAATGATTCTGCTCCCATACCCCAGGTGAAGAAGAATAAAGATATTGATAAGAAGGCATTTCCGGAAAATAATATTGTCATTTCCAAAGATGAATTTATCTCTAGATACGGAATTGAACGTTTAAATGCTTTTGAAGATAAATCTGTAGAATTAACTCCAGTCACAAATCAGGGTTACCACATTGGTGATTTGATATCCATCGATGATGTCAAAGATATTCCGTATATAGAAGAGGAAATGGGAGAAATTACTACCGATCAATTTCAAAATTTTATCTCGTTGTTTTCTCGAATAGGCGATGATGGGAAAGTTGACTTTGACGAACCAAGTACTAAGAAAAGACACTTAATGGTATAGGTCTATGTTTGAACCACGTTTACCCGTGCTATTAATGTAAATAGAATTAATAGACCAATAGACTAAATTAGACTCATATTTTTTTGGTTGCAAATTTGTATCAACCATGTTTCATCAATTTCAACAATTGTCGAAATGTATATGTTGATGGAAATAAGATAGTAGAAATTCTTCTGGTTATGATGTTATCCATGGCTTGCTTGCTAATCTTGCTATTCGCCACAATTTCTGTATTTGCTTACACTCCTAACAGTATTGATATCACTCACTCAGCAAGATACTCAGAATCGATAGACAAACTACTACAATACAAACTGCCATGCTCCCAGCAAGCACTATATGAGATATTACCTACATGTGAAGCCCAGGGATCAGATCAATTAGACCCAGTATTAACTAGACTTGCAGCGGCCAAGTTGGCCATATGTGAGTTTGAAAGTTCCCACATTTTGTACCCTTCGAGTTGCCATCACCTTGAAGACGATCTTGACTTGTGTATTTTGGATTTCGAGAAATCTCCCCAATTCTGGACTACTTTCAGTGGTTACTATCGAGAAATAGCTCGGATATGTCATGAGGCTTCGGTTCCATTTCAAAAGAGCCATATTGTTGATTTGTATTCGAATATTAGCATAATTTATGAAGAATTACTTCAAGATTACCAAAATTCACAGAAATTCAATCACAAAACCCAAATTAGATTCGAACAGAAGTTTGAAGAGATTATGCAATATCTTAATTCAAGTTTTTGGCAGTATCAACAACAAAATGATGCTAAACACAAAAAATACGACGAATATTACCAGAATATGCAATTCACCCACGAAGATGGTTTAAAATCAATGGAACAAGTTTACGATACTATGAAAATGAATTTCAGCAACATCGAAGACCAAATAGTTGATATTCACCAGTATTTTCAATATTTACAAACCGTGATGTCTAATTTACAAGTTGATAATGCAATTGAAAACCTAAAATCATCATACTTGGGAGAATTCACCAACATAACGGATACTTCTTCGCAGTTACTAAGTCATATTTTGCAGCAAATCGAAGGAGTAGATATCGTGACAGTTAAAAATAGTGAAAACGTCTTACTACTAAATGCAAATTTGAATGAAACCAACATTTTGGCAAACGAAGTCTCATTGAGTTTGAAAGACAGCCGGGATTTATTACACAACCAACTATACTCTCTATCCCAATTTACCGACGATTTCTTTACCAACTATTCAACCATGATTCAACTGACTATGAATGAATACCTATTGGATACATTTTGCAAACTCGAAATAATGCTTAACCACACCTTCCATGGGCTAGAAACAAGAGTCAATGAAACTACAACCCAATTAGATCATATAAACCGCAATATTAATGGGTTGAAAATAACCACTGGGTATATTACCACATTTGCTAATGCCACTTATTTCGCCTTGAAATCAGCACCACTAAATCTGATTTCATTTTTATTGAAACCCGTCAATTCACTTAAAATAATCACTTCTACATTCCTTCAAGATCTTCTTTATATCCCCAAACTAGTGGCAATTTTAATATCAGTCACAATGTCTTCAATTTTTTTGTGGAAAATTTCTACATGTATCAAATTGGTTGGGTTTAAGACGATTCTACAGTACCTAAGCTTCCTAGTGTTCTTATCTTTAGGAATATTGTCTGCTTTCATTGTGAAGAATATCTTCATCGCTTTCCAGAATATACAGTACTAAATACAGGACGCATTGATAGGGAAAGATTTCAGGTTGTAGATCTAGGTAAGGATAGAACAGCTATAATGGATGATTCAGATGATGAGTATATTGCTCCAGCTAGACATGAAGACACACCTTCACCCAAGGCTTCATCTAGTGAACCGGAGAGTGACGATGATGGAGTTTCAGGTAGAACTAGGTCCAATATAAAGCCAGCAGTTAGTGATCTAAAAGGTGCCAATGGTTACTCCTGGGAAGACGAGTTTCAAAGGCCTTGGGATATAGTAGATAATGAAGATCAGGGGGCTTCGCTAGAATCTATGATTCAAACTATGATAGAAAGTAGAAAGAAGAAAATATTGAAGAATCCAGCTACTCCATTCCAGAGGGGGATCATTAGAACATTAATTGTTGTTATCGATGGTTCGCTGACAATGCTGGATAAAGATTTACGACCTACACGATTTTCAATGACTTTAACTTTTTTACAAGATTTCATTATTGAATTCTTTGATCAGAACCCTATATCTCAACTTGGGATACTAATGATGCGAAATGGGGTTTCTACGTTGATCAGTGAAGTCAATGGTCTGCCGCAGTATCATTTGGATAAAATTAGACAGGTCAAAGCAAGACAGCACAATAGGTACGAACCCAAAGGTGAACCTTCATTGCAGAATGCATTGGAAATGTCTAGATCATTATTGAAATATAACTTTGGTAATAGTAACAATGACACCAAGAATTCTAAAGAAGTGCTCTTGATTTTTGGCGCGTTATTCACCAGTGATCCGGGAGATATCCACCAAACGATCAATAGTTTGGTTAAAGATGAAATTAAAGTCAAGGTGATTGGATTATCTGCACAAGTAGCTATTTGTCAGGAACTTGTAAATAGAACAAATAATCTACCCAAAGGTACCATTTCCAAGAATTACGGTGTCATTATGAATGAACACCATTTTAAAGAACTTCTCATGGATTGTGTCATTCCACTTCCAATCACCGAGAAGGAGAAGACTACTCAAGATACGGGGGAAAGAGGTATACCCTTAATTAAAATGGGGTTCCCCTCGAAGTTTCAACCCAATTTAAGTTATAATTTGAATAATTCCAATTATACCATTGATTTCCCCGTGTTGAATGCGTCACATCCTACAGAGGGATCAGATGCATCAAAACTGGCGGTATCGATTCAAACAAACACCACTACAAATACCAATGTTGTTGGGTATCAATGCCCTCAGTGCAAAAATAAGGTCTGCAATTTACCAACTATTTGTCCAGTG
>JAXQKE010000123.1:0-47651 GCA_037042355.1 Candida sp. Y128-05E | reverse complement strand
TATTATAGTTATTTTAAAGTACAATTTTAGATATTTATAGGTTATTTTCAATATATGCATGTAATAAAAAAAAAAGCCAAAAAAAAAAGGCCAAAGAAGAGCCAATGGATGGCTAAGGTGGTACTGCTAATTGCTATTATGGTTAATTTAAAGTACAATTTTAGATGTTTAGAGGTAATCTTCAATATATGCACGTAATTAAAAAAAAAAGGCCACACATATTTTAGGTGTGCATTTGCTCATCAGCTATGGCAAGAGATTGGCCCTGACGGCGTCGAAGTCTCACTGAGACAAATCGTCGCCAATCCAACCCTTTCCAATAATCAATACTTCCAAATTAATAGATACCTACTCGCCATCTTTACTTATTATGAGGAAAGAAGGACAAAGATAGAAGAGGAAGTGGTGTCGGTTTGAGCCAGTACCTCAGTCACTTCTTGGATATCTTATTTCAACTACATTCAACCTCAATATTAATCAATAAATCAAATACAATAATTCACTACTAACCAATACGAGAGTTTTTACCACGGTTTCCTCTCCATATCCTTCGCATGAGAGAAGGGCCAATGGATGGCTAAGGTAGTGCTGCAAATTGCTACTACGGTTATTTTGAAGTACGATTTTGGATATTTATGTTTTTTTTTCTATTATATGCATGTTATAAAAAAAAGTGTGGGGGATGTTCCCATTATATTGGTTATTAGTATGTAGACATGTTTAAAAAAGATATAGGCAAAAAAAGATGGTCCCTAGCAGGATCGAACTGCTGATCTCGGCGTTATTAGCACCGCGCCTTAACCAACTGGGCCAAGGGACCGTGTTTTCTGGTCAAATTTTCATGCGCTTCAAAAAGTCGTGTATTCGAATAATTGAAATCTCCGGCGCGAGAGAAGAGCCACATGGACGGTTAAGGAGGTGCTGCTAATTGCTACTACGGCTATTCCAAAGTACAATTTTAGAAATTTATAGGTTTTTCTTGATATATGCATGTTAGAAAAAAAAAATTAATAAGTATATTTTCACTTATAGCCTTTTAACCCCATACATCCCAGAGATGGAAGCTTAAAACCTTCTCTTTTCGGTTAATCTTGTAATTTAGTTATCCCAAATAACTGTACGATTAGTTAAATTTTGATTAGTGTGAGATATCAATAAAATGTGTAACAGAAAAATGCCAATTTTTGCACCCAATCAAATTGAGTTTGTTTTAGTGATAATTTCTTAGTTTACATGAATTTAGCCATTCTTTCCTTGTTTATATGATTTTTCTCTGTCTTTCCTAGTCTGAGATTACCCCTGACTTATACTTTCCTAAAACATGTTTTTTTTTGTTCAGGCTAAGGGTATATAAAGAAAAAAAATGATTTATAATTTTAAATTATTGATATACTATCTTTTTTATCATGTCTTACAATACTTCAGTTAATACTTCCCTATTCTCCAACTCCTGTTACGCCAAACATTCAGGCCACTGGAAAAGCATTTCTCGTGCCAATTTCCCAGTTAAAAACACCCAAAAACTGGACAAATTACTCAATCCAAGGTCTATCGACGTAATTCATCAAGATGTAGGAATTGAAATAGCATATCCACCACCAATATTTCAATACTACACCGTAGTTTCACCCTCTGACCCCCGATACCCGATTGGCCCTTTTGCCAAATTTTCGAGATCAATTAAGGGGTTAAATGTTAAAAAGATGATTAAAAAGATAAAAAAGAAGTGTAAGTTAACTAAGAAGGTCAAGTCACCTACAATTGACTCAGGCTATACAGTAGCTTCACTCGATTCTAGAATTGGCGAAATCGAGATTATGCATTTCTATAAAAGCTTTACTCCATACACGTTAACCCCGGTTATAGAATCACCAACCGGTGTAAAAGTTTACATGACTGTAGAAGATATGCTCTCACCCACATACGAACCCTGGGGTCAAGTTTCGCCTCTAAGCATTAATCAATTGGTCTTCCCAACATCAACACCAACCTTGATTCCGTGCACAAAAGAATGGAACTCACCATTTAGTGTCACGGAATGGGATGTAATTACAAGTGCTGATTAAGCACAGGCATTAATATGCCAATTTTAGAAGAAAACCAGTGAAAATACAAAAACAACCCCAAAACATAAAATTTAAAATAAAAAAAAATACTACTAATAAAAATTCATAAATTGATAAAAGCAAAAAAACATCTGGAAAAACAAAACTAAAAACACTAAAAAGAAAATGAAAACAATATTTCACTATCAATTCCTTTTAAATCAACCATGAACCCAGAAAACATTGAATAAAATCAAATAAAAAAAATCATATAAAAAAAAAACATGATGGAAAACAATATGAAATGTTGGCAAACATTAAAAAAACAAATCTTTGGAAAGGGATTAATTATCAATATCAATTTTACTTGTAGGTTCGCTGCGATGAGTTATTTACGCTTTCGTTATACTATCAAACATCATTATTCGCATGTATTAGTTTTGATGTAGACGACTTGTAGACTTGTAGACTGATCCCGTACGGATCTTTTATGTAGGTATATAGTCATATAGACATTAATACACGACAATTAGAATCTGACATGTAATCTTATACACCCGCTGTCTTTAAAAAGTTGGACAATACATGATTCATCAATTAATATACAAACCCCCCATTATAATATGAAGACATTTGTTACTATAATTTGAAACGGAAAACAAAATAATTATAAATATCTAAAAATGTTGCTATTGATATAAATCAATTCATGTATTAAACGTAAACAAAGCTAAACTTTGATTGCAACATTTTTATGTCTATTCTATTTAACATTACATCTAGCCCAAAGTTTCCACCACTGCAATGTATCACCATTGGGACATGGGGAGATTCTCATTAAATTCTTCGTCAATGGTCCTGAAGGACCATCAACATACTTATACAATTTCGATAAATATTCTCGTTGTCGTTTATCTTTGGTCAACAATCTTCTATTACCCCAATGACCTGAGAAATGTAACCAATCTCCGTACTTCTCCTCTCTACCAGGATGTTTTTTATCGTTATTCTCTTTACCAATATAGGTATTTTCCCCATCAAATGTGTAACTGAGATAATTCAAACTGGGATTCCAGATACTTCCAGAATCAGTTTGATCGTAAAGTACACCACCAGGGTCTCGTTTTTGTTTACCAGATGTTACATAATTTGCGTGTGTACCTATGGCACTGTAGATTAACGGTTGGATACTTCCATTATATTTCGGAATAACATCATAATAAGCACCACCGCCCCCGCTATGGGCAGATAACCAAACCAATATTGGTTTCCCCTTATGGAATCTAACTAAACTGTGTTCCCAATCACCAAGATGATTTCCAATTGGTCCCATGCCACCAATCGGTTCTTGAGAATGTAGATCAACAGTAAATATTTTAGGACCCAAATTAAATGAATAAAAATAGAACCAATATGCATCGACCCAACCATTCCCTTTGTCAATTACAATCAATGTTGATGGATCAGATTTTCCATTTGAATCTGGTTCAGTTCCTAATAGCCAATCAGGATCATTTGAAAATTCATCGATTGCTGTCATATATAATTCATGATTATTGGGTAATTTATTAATTGTTGAAAGTTGTAAGTTTGTCTCCAATGGATAAACCATTCGATCTTTGTGGAGATTAAAATGGCGGATAAACAAATTTATATCATATGGATAATACTTCTCTCGAGAATGTAATTTGACTATGGGTGCAAAATCAATAGCATATTTCGGAATTTCACCATTTTTGATAGTTCTCTGAGAAGCTCCAGGATAACTTAATACAGGTGGATATTTTTCCTTATTAGTCATTAGTAAATCTTGTGTGTCTAATAAATCTTCAACCATTGCATCTGGAATATTCTTGATTTCATAATTGAATAGTTTTGAAAACTTGGTGTGTAGATCGCCCAAGCAATTAACATGCTGAAAATAGATTGGAAGGATTAGAATGTATGTAAATAACATGGAAAACATTCATTTAATGATTAAAATAATATTTAAATAATTAGCCGCCTTATAAAAGTTTACTGAGAATATACCACTTCAAAAAAAAGAAGAACGAAACAGAGAAATTCATATATGAATAATATGAGCATTATATATATGCTACGTTCCAGTCGTATACAAACATCAATATATGTAGCCCGATAAAAGATCATTTGTCATTTGTGTGTATCCTATGAACGAAATACGTCACTAACTTATAAACAACTCTACTATTATATCAAAGACTTAATTCAGTTGAATTTTGGCAAAACTCCCAAAAATTAGCGAAAGGGCAAGAAACTAGCCGAACCAAACAGTAAACCCATATTGAATATTCTTAAATAATACAGAAAAACAAAAAATTACAAAATTTCCACAAATATACATAAAAGAGAAACTGTGTTCTTATTTGAACCATAATACTACCTGTGATGGAATGTAAACCTTTCAAAATTACTAGGAGTACATCTTCAAGCCCTAATAAGGTGTAATAGTATGCCGCGCAGTATAATTTTCCAAAAAATGAAAATTTTCAGAAATCCTCTTGGTGGCCAAGCTGGCTAAGGCGCGAGACTGTAATTTGTTACCTCAAAGTAATCTTGAGATCGGGTGTTCGACTCACCCCCAGGAGATTTTCTTTTTGCCAAATTGAACTTGTGATGTTTGGTTGCGTGTTCAAGTCTTTAGGTATTGGTTTCTACAGAAGAACATCCTATCTCAACGAATCCACAAAATTCAAATTTTTGTTGATGAAAAAATTTCACGGTAATTCACACTGGAAAACAATGCAAACATGTTAGTGAACGTCACCGCATCATACTTGTGTCGTTTCATATCTTCTTCGTAATTAGTATTCACGTCGTATTAATCTAAAAACCTATAAACTAAACGGTATGAAAATGGTTGATTTCTCAACATGCTAAGAATATAAAATAATGCCACTCCAAATACAGCAATTCAATACTATGGTAAGACCAGACCATATAATCAAATAATGGAACACCGGGGGGTTATTAAACCTCAAAAAGCTAAGATTAACCGCAACTAAACTCAAAATTATCGATAATAATAGCCCGAATATCACAATAGTTACTAACCATAAATTTTGAACCAAGAGGTTACTTGAATCTTCGTCAGTCAAATAACCAAAAGAATATATTATTCCCAATTCTATCCCACTTAGGAAAAGTGCTACAATTGTGCATGTAAAATAAAGATATGATAATGATAAATCATAATCTGCTTTATAATGTAATTCCAAATCATTTCGATCGAGAAACTGTGGGTCATCATCATTGATGGAATCGTAATTATCAATAGATGAAGGATTCAACAAATTAGTGTTGGCATTCATTTCAAATGTTGGTTTTTGTCTTGAATAATATGGTAAGACTTCCTTAACTTGGAAATCATTTAACTTATTTGTCATTTTGTTCTTTAATTTGATAAAATTATGGATAAATCCCGTAAATATTGATGACGTTGTCATTAAATTTAAGTATAATGAGTAATTATCATGTTCCAAATACGATTCTTCATTATCACTATAATAATTGCCATAAGGATTTTCTAGCTGGGTAGCCGCTTTATCAAATATCGATGGTATTGTTGTCGTGGATCCGATTGATGGCAAGTTAGATCTAGTGGGTGGTGTTGATGCCTGAGGCATCTGTACCTGTCCATCAAAATCACGAGATAGTTGTCTTTTGATGATATTGTCTGATTTTTTTTGGATTAAATTAGATTCAATTTCTAATTGATGATTAAAATTATCAACATTCTCCCAGTTTTTCAATAAATTCAAACTTAATAAGTTCGAATAATGGTTATCGATATATTCTCGATTGATTTTATTGAAATAACATGAGACCATGTATGAATATATATGCAAATGCTTGAATAACGATAAATTGTTATTCTTTTCAATCAACTTTTGTACTTTGGATGGGAGCTGACCTAAATAGTAAGGGTTATATGTGTTATTCAATCGATTGTCATTAAACTCAGTTTCTAACGAGCTTTCAAAGTTTGACAAATTGAAATCATTGGTGTAAATGTTGATGACGTTGTGGGGGAAAACCTCAAATTCGGTGGTATCGAAACTCAAATCATTAACATGCTTGTTCGATGTATGAAGGTTATAATCCAACATCACCATGTAATCATCATTGAAAGTGATCATTTCTCCATCATCATCTTCATCGGCATGTTGGTTATTTAAAATATAACGTTCACGATTGCAAATCAATTTCAATCGGGGGACAAGTTCTTTGAATAGGATTGTGTCGATGGTGGTTCTAGTTAATAAACTGATACTTGATTCAAGGAAATAATTATATAATGCTGTTTTAACTTCAGAATCATGATTAAGATATTTCAAAAGTAATTCAACAATTTCATTGGGCAAAAGACAATAACTATATTTTCTTAAACCACCAATATAGGTAACGATTAATGAATGTGATTGATTTTCGGGGGAGACAATGAAACTTGGAGGATCGTGCAACTTCTTATCATTGACTAAGAAGATGTAACTGACAAGATTATCGGCATTTGAATTGACCGACTGGAAATTGAAATTAAGATTTAATGTCAAGTCAGTTAATAAATCAGGGGGAGAAAGGAAATTTAATTGGAAATTTTTCTTCAACAATATTAACAAATCGAAATTTGATTCGTTAGTTGTGGGAGATTGCTGTGGATGCAAATGTGATGCAAAAGATGAATTGAATGCAAAAGTTGGAGGCTGGGGCTGGGGCTGGTTAGAATGTTGTGACGCGGTTGTAATGAATGACGATCTTCTTTGTTGATCGGCATTTCCCTGCTTGAGGGAATATGAATTGAAACCTTGGTTGAGGTCGACAAGGTTAGTTGATGATTTCGTCGGCAATAAATTATCAGTCAACGAAGTGGTTGAGTTATGTCGACTTTGTTTTTTCTTGATACTAGCCAAGATCAAAGTAAACAGTTGATTTAATTGAAAAAGATCAAGATTAATAAATGACCAGTCATCGTTTAATAAATAGTTTTTCAAGTTTATAACAAATTTATCCGCCACTTGTGGTTTTTTATGATATTTTAATAATTTTTTAAAAATCTTCCTCGTGGCCACTTTTTGTAAGATAAGGAATTTTGATAAGAGCGAGATTTCTTGAAACAACTGGAATAATTCATAGTTTATGATATCCAATTTGTAAGAGTCAGTATCGTCGACTTTGGCCAACAAGCCTTGTAGATATACGAGTTTATCATTTAATTCTTGATATTTCCATTTGATGAACAAATTTATATAGTTGAAGTTATCAATGAATGCTTTATTCAAGGTCTTCAAGTCAGCATCATCTCGTATAAGTTTTTTCAAATGGTTATAGTTTAAATTGTAATTTTTCCAGCCCTTGATTGATAATTTATTTAAATTACTACCAAATTTCATGTACGCAAGGAATGAGAAGTACGATAACTTCCTAATGAATGGTTGGTTGGTTGTTTTTTTGTTTCTACTGGTAAATATTCACCAATAATTTTATAAAAAATGATTTATCTGGTTTAAAAAAATTGTTGCTGAGATTGTCTTTATAATATAAGTTATGAGACTCTATCTTCATGAAAATAATAATTAATTATGTTATCTGCGCATGCACAAGAGGCTTTGAAATTGGTAAATGTAATATTTAACCCTCGGAAGACGTCTTGCCTAAAAAATTATCTCCCTTATAACAATTTAATTTTTACGCACTGTTACCAATCAGGTTCTATTTTTTTAGAACAATGGCTGGGTAAGTTGAACCAAATAGCAAACATTGAACTTGTAGATGAAATATCGGAGGGATTTGACCAGTAATTCCTGGGGGAACCCTTTCTTTATTGTGTAAACTTTAAACCGGTATTGAAACAAAGATATTCATGAAATTCTATTCCTCAAAGTAGTAATGTATAGTTTTAAGAATATCAAACATTGGTGATCGTCAAATGTAACAAAAACTGAATACTAACCCAAATTAACCACAACCACATCAACATTCCTCACCATCGGACCCACTATCTACCACCCCCAGACCAAAGCAAACAAAGATGTACTCAGATCGCCCTACACCAACCTTAAAATCTAAAGTATAAATTGGTCCATTCACCCTGATTTTGGAAGTTAAAGTCATACAACCATATTATTGGTTATCCACATTGGTCCTGTAGGTTTGTGTCCTCTAAACTACATTAATTTATTGTCCAGAGTCCACACAAAACTTATTTGTTGAAAAATCAAACTTTCAAAGTTTAGATTACACAAACAAAGACAATGAAGAGAGAAGGATATAATGTAGACAAAACTTGTATACACATTTACAAGATACTATTTACATACATAAACTTATCAACTGGGTCTTGAGCTACCACTAAAATTACCACATTTTACCACCGGTACGGATGCTTGCGCAAATAAACCGCCTTCGCTACATGGCAAAATGGCGGAATCACCCATTGTTGCACAAGGAGGTAGTATTGCCTTAAGGTCACACGACAGTTAAGGCAGTAAAAAGCAGTAGATCTCATCGTTTATCACTGATAAAAAATATCTTGATAATAAACAAGGCAGAAACAAAAAAGGCAAGAGTAAAAGAGAGTCAATAAAGTTTACATCGTCCAATTGGCCACTCCTGTTGCACAAAAACTTACAGGAATATTGTTTTACGATTGTAGTGATCATTATTCATGCACTCTTCCTTTGTTTTCTTGACACTTGCCAAAACAATCGTCGCTTAAATTAAGGATGGCTCGATTGTATCTTACAAAATCAATAATAGATCGACGGTTGTACAATCAAAAAACTAGTAAATCATCACTTATTCACCATGTCACGTTCAAGTAACATTAATAATATCTCTAAACTAACGTTTAATCAGTTCATTCTTGATGAAAAATATCTACTGCCTTGAAAGAATATAAATAATAACTGTTGCAAAGTTGCGCCATTATGGATTCCCGCAACCGGTCCTCTACAAATACGACTATTTAAAGATGAGGTATTGGTGATATCGCATGATGGAAACACCAATAGAATTTTCTGCGATGAAGAAGGTAATCCCACTGATTATAATATCTTGGAAACCTCATATGAGGATGTTTTACAATATTTACGAGTGATTGATAGCGACGAGCATTTGATTACATTCAGGCAACTATTAACCTGGTTTGTCAAATATGTTGAAACGGAGGAAATCGGTTCACCCAAGAAAATCATGTTGGATTTGAAACCCGTTAACCCTGCCAAATTAATGAAATTTATTATTAAAGATTTATTGTTCGTTAAAAATGATATAAAATGGTGGTACAACCGCATCCAATTTGGAATCTGGAAGTTGGATTATGTCAAGTATTTGAATCAAGATGAATATTTTCAAACAGTATTTGGCGAAGCCAATGACCAAGGGAAAACCCAATTTGATATTTTGAATATCTCATTTTCGTGGAAACTATCTTTACAATTTTTGAATTATAATAAATACTTGGATACGTTGAACAACGGGAATTATAAAATCAAAACTACCGGAGTTTCATTGATCTACTTAACTACGTGGTCATCTGATTTTATAACCCACTTCTTACCAATCATCAAGTTACAGAATTTGAAATTTTATACTTGGACAATAAACTTCCGCCCGCAGTTTGAGTATTTTGTTAAATTGGCGAAAATAGGACAAGTAGAGGAGTATGGTGTTATTTCAGATATGCCTGATGTTATGGAAAAATTCAAACACGAATTACATCACGAGGAAACTGACGAAAAAGATAATTTACTAGAATCAATTACCTTGACTTGGTCGCAGAAATTCTCCTACTTCCTCTTTAGTCGATTTATGGGTAATCCAATTCCGGCTCAAGAAGATTTTGAATCAAAGATTGATGAAAATCAACTGATTATCTTGAAACCTCGTCCTGTCATGAGATGGATCTTTCAAAAATTACAACACTTCGGTATTTTATAATGGTTTTTATATTGTTTAGATAATTGTGGCCTGACGCCGCAGCGTGAAGGGCGCCAAAAATAGAAACTAGACCAATATATACTAGACAAAGGATATTGTAAACCGAAATTTCATAGATAACGAACATATTATAGCAATATATATTTGATTTACCAACCCATCTCAATCCATGAGGTCAACAAATACAATCGTAGACTATATATGAAGACCCATCTAAATATTATAATCTCCGACATGTCCGCATGTCGGTTAACCCTTCAATACCGCTCACCTCAAACATTCCATCACAACTCTACACAACCTCAATTCTGTTTATATTATCTACTTCTACCAACTCTCTTTCCCAAATTTCCTTTCCCCTGGATGTCATCACTTTCGGAATTACTTCGCTACCATGCACATTGAAACTTTCATGCATATACCGATTCTATACCAACGCGTCAAAGAGGGTAGTGGAGCAAAGAATTTGAAAAACCCAATATGTTGTAAGTGAAGATTAAGGTAGTTATATAGTAGGATATGAGTTAATATGTTCGAGTGGTCAGTATACCGGTGTAATATGCTATCAGTTTAAACTTTTTGCAACCAAAATCGGAAGTGTAGAGTAAAAAATAAATTTATCTAGCTGTTTCTTTCGTTGTTTGAGTATTGACTTAATACCATGTGTTTACTTTCTCTACGTTTCCTTCAATTCTAAATAATTTCCCCACAATTACGTTGTATCCACTAATTTCCGTTTTCTAATTTTCTTTTTTGTTATCAGGTTTGGTTCAAGATGATTAGTTTGCGACTTATGCACCTGAAACAAAATTCCGTCTTGCGCCAACCGGAAATAAGAGTTACGAGGGTGTAAACAGAACGTGACTGGAATAATACCAAAACCATTTCCTAACATCAAAATTTTTAAGGTTATAATATTTACAAATATTGGTTTTGCTAGGTAGTTCAACAGATCATTTATAGGTAGCATCAAGTGTTTTAATAAGCACCAGGTACATTAAACTTGTTAGGACCAACAATCCAGATTCAAAAAATCCCACACTCTACATTCAAACATGGTATTATACAAACGAAAACCAGTGATCTTCAGTCGACCTCCAGATTTACCTCAGGATTTATCTCAAGAAGTATGGTATATCCCCCAGACCAAGGAATGGTTCACAGAATATAATGATTATTTGCTGAGAATGGATTATTATCGAAATAGGAAATTTGTATGTGAAATTACCGGGAATTCATGTTTAACTTTCTTTGAAGCTTTGAAATCAGAATCAGTGGAGATATTGGAAGTCGAAAAAAACTTCCCGGAAAACTTAAAAGAACATATTTTGAGATTTTTACAATTTAATCAAATCTCCCGATTGGATCAATTGGTTGATAAAGTTTACGCAAATTTCAAAAATGATTATTTCCCCGGTGAAACCATCTTTATTAAGGGAGTAAGTCATTTGAACCCAAATGGTGAAATAGAGAATATCAATGAATCAATCAAACAAAGAGGTACGATAAGAGAAAAAGTCCAGTATGGCCAATCAGATAACATCACCACCAAATACTTGGTGGTGAGATTGAATGACCAATCTCAGTCGATTGTAACTAATGATCAAATCTCAAGAGACAGAAACCATTTCACAAAATGGCTCATCAAAACTTTCATCAAATTAACTGTTTGTCGGTCCCATAAAGTGGGTGCTCCTTGGGTCGTGAAAGAGAAATATTCGAGGAAATACCGAATTCCTAAGAAATACCCTGAACATTTACTACAATATATGGACTCTACCCCCACGGGTGAAACTTTATACGAACCACTTAAAAAAGTTCATCCCAGATCGTCAACTCCAACCACTACCGTCAATCGCCCGTCGCCAATGATTATTGCCCCCAAAAAACAGCCCATGCCCTTGTCTGATCTAAGCGCGTTGGTAGATTTAAGGGCCACGGTCAAGGAAAAGAAGAAGTTCCCCAATCATTACTTACCAGAAACTAGCCTTGAAAACAATGAAAAATCAATCTTATTTGGTATCCAACCAACCAAGAAAAATATTGTTGATGATTTGAAAATCAACTTCGATATTCAAAATCCAAAACCGTTGGTTCATACGTTAGTATATCCCAAGAATTCTCAGGATTTAAATCAGCATATTGTGGAAACTTTATCGGAAAACAATGAAGATTATCCTAATTTGACAACAGATACTCGAAAATTCAGGTTAACTGAACTTCAATCGATTCAACTGGCCTTGCAATGCTGGGTTTTCATCAATATTTATCACACTAGCTTAAATATCGATACATTCACCTTTGATGATTTTGTATATAGCATGGGTTGGAACTTTCAACAATACGACGAGTATGGCAGATGCGAATTATTAGATGAAATCTGGTGTGCTGTATTATCCGCAATTTTATCGAATGATCCCGCTGATAAAAAGATCAAACACGATGAAGTTTCTGGTTTACTAGTTCGTATTCCTTCAAAGAAATTATATGAAAAACAACAAGAATTATTGGCCAAGGAACAAGAAGAACGTGATAAAGAGACTGTGGAAGATGGTATGGATATAACTGAAGTTGTAGATGAAGATCAACCAACACTGAACGGGAAATCCAAAGAAAATGATGATTCCGAGCGAGGTTCTGATAGCGAACAAGAAGAGAAAACTTTGAAAAGCGAAGATGAAAATGAATCTACCGATGATATTGAACTTAAAAAAGAGGTCATAGTAGTAGAAGAAAATGAAGATGAAGCCGATGACGAGAATGAAGAAGATGACGACGACGATGACGACGAAGATAGTGAAGATGAAGAAGATGAGTCGGAACACCACGCTTATGCAATCATGAATCATAGAAAAATAACCTGGCATGAACGATTGAGGAAACGTAATTTCAAAGACGGTAATTGGCAAACAATATTGTTGGGTGTTCTATCATTAATCGAGCACATCCCTCAGTATCAAGCTACTATTCAGAAAATCTTTCTTCTTTTGGCTCCTAAATCAATGCCCGCGACCGCCTCCACTGCTTTGTCACAATTTTATGATGTTGTGGATATTGATTTGAGAATGCAAGTTCTTAACATTCTCATTGATTTATTGGCTACTGGTACTGTAGTCAGGAAACATATCGAAGAATCATTGGAAGCGGCAACAGCTTTAAGACGAACTCGATTGGATAACATTAGAGATCATAAGGTTCAACTCGATGTTGCACAAAAAGCAAATAATTTCATATGTGAACAAGTAGCTAATTATAGATCATCTACCCCTGTCAATGCTAAGCCAGAGAATGGAGAAGAGTCGACTTCGACGGTTTTCAAACGCCCAAGGTTAGATTTTAAAGCAATGTCAATGACGGAGGAAGAATTGACTCTTGCAAAACAGGATAAGAATTTTGCCGAAGTGTGGAATCAAAAGAGGGACGCATTACTTAAATTGAAGGAGATCAAAAAGGAAAAACGGGAATTTGAGAATAAATTAACTGAATTAGATTGTCAAAGAATGAAATTACTAGGCAGAGATCGTTTGTTAAATAGATATTGGTGGTTCGAGAATAACGGCTTACCAACTTTGAGAGGTAATTCTGAGGAGGATGAAGATGATAATGATGACATTGTTGAAATAAAAGATAAAGGTGACGATGATGACGATGATGATGAAGTGTTGAGTGATACTTACTTGATGGGTAGATTATGGATTCAAGGTCCATCAAATAATGATTTGAAAGTTCATTTTGATTCTGATTTTGCTTCTAGTCAAAAGTTTAATGATGTGAAGAATGAATATGAAATCGAGTCAATCAAAGCTTTGGACGTTATTGATGTCGACGAAGAAGACCAAGAGAAGAAGGAAATCGATGAACCGAAATTCAAAATTGAATATGATGAAAAGATTCGAGAAATGGACTTTACCACATTACCAAAACCGTATATTAATACTGTTTCTGATTTGTATGGACTTCAATTTCAACCTAGAGAAATCACCATGAATGGTGAAGTTATAGTAAACGACGAGGGTGGTTTGAAAGATCTAAAATACATCAATGCTATTACACCTTGGCAAAGAAAAGCAATCGAAGAGCAACCTTGTTTATTAGCCAATGGATCTAACTGGGGTTTTTATGATAAACCTGAAGAAATCAACAAATTACTACAATGGTTAAACCCATGGGGAAAACGTGAATCGTTATTACGAAAAGAGATAATAAACGTAAAGGATTCCTTGGCAGCAAGTATGGAAGCAAGAAGGAAAGCATTATGGATTGATGGCATACCTGCTGATGAGTATAAATTGCAAAATAATATTGAAAAAGTTAAACTTCAAATCGAAAAACTTGAATCTGAAGACGAGGTTACTGCTCAAGCAACCCAAGAAGTAAGCGACGATGAAGATGATACAGTATCAAACACGCGTAAACGTTCTAAACGAAATGCTATCACTACCAACAAGAAACAAAAGTTAGAATCTACCCAAGATATTTTAGCTTTTGGTAAAATTGATGATTTACAAAATTTATATAAAGAATTTAATGAAAAGTTGGAACAGAAGAAGAAAGAAGTTGAATTAACCCGGGTTATAGAATGGGTTAACTCGGCAGCGTTAGATAAATTCGAAAAATCGTTATATGAAGGTGGTGATAAAAAGAAAGTAACCAGGGGTAGGAAGAAGAATAATTAGGAAAATGGTAATGACGCTAAATGTTGACTGTATTATACATGTATTAATATAAAAAGGATATATATTATTTTCTGTAGAAAATCAAAGTAAAATTGACCAGGTAATAACAATAATAAAGCTTTCTAGATTGAATCCTTTGACCTGAGGGTCGATATCGACATCTTTCAATTCGGTACTTGACCTGAAATTGATATCTCAATTGTCTGATACGCTGGAAAATATTTTAATAACACAACGTAATCCAAGCAACTTTTGTATGGGTATACAAATCATCTATTACCTATATTCTGCACTTAGAACTCAGATACGCTACAATGCAGAGAAGCAAATTAATTACCATGATATCCCAGATAGTTATGCAGTTGGCCAAATGACCAGTACACTTATTCATATGGCATTATCTCCTCCTTTTGTTATCATCATAATTATTATACGATCTCTTTCTATCATTCCTTTCTTGTCTTTCCCTTCTGGTAATATCAATCAACTGTTTCAATTTCAATTCTTTTTCCTCGGCGTCTTGGATGGCTTTTTGTTTTAACATATCATTTCTAATTTTGATTTCTTGACGGGCTTGCTTGTCGGCCGTATCTAAAGCCTCGGATAAACTAGCAAAACCTTCCAAGTTAACCTCAGGAGCATCTGTCAGTTCAGTAGCTCTTTTATCCAATGCAATAGTGAAACCTTGATTGTTTTTCCAATTGGAAATAGCCGAGGGGATGTTCCAATAATCCTTTTCTTCCTTGGTCAATTTTTCGGTGGAGGTAGCTTTTAGAATTGGGGGAGGGGGTGAAGGAGGTCTGTGACGGTTCTTTTTCAATTTGAACTTGGGAGGGAGTAATGGATCAGTCTGGAGTGTATGGACTTGTATAGTTTTGGATTCGGTAGCTGATACAATATTATTTGGCTGGTAGTCCATATATTCGACCTTTTCAGCAACCACCTCTCCATTTAGTAGCTTATCAATCACTGCTTTTGTTTCTTGTATAACATCATCATCTACTTTCCTGGGGAATTGATGAACCAAATTAGGGAACCTTTTTTTCAAAGGTATAGTATCGTTAAAATCAGCCTGTGCATTTTCATTCATTGAAGAAGCTATTGTTTTATTATAATTCAATGTTCCATCCTGATTCAAATACAACTTTTCAATCAATGAATCAGAATCATTAATCTTGTATTGATCATTTTTGACCAAATTTAAAAATCTCCTATTAGCATTACTATTATTAGCAACACTTCTCTTCTCATTCTTGAACAGAAAAGTCGGTTGTTGGTCTGTATGTACTGGTCTAGATAAAGATTTAAACATACCAATACTAAACCCATTAGCTTTAGATTCTCATACAGGAAATGATGGCCCCCAAAAAGAAAATGTCAAAAACAATGACATCATTTGTCAAAAACTTTCGACAAGGAATAGAAAAACTTGAAGATGATTAAATATAGTAGTAAAATTATACTTACCCACGGCAAATCATAATAATAAGATTGCACCCGCATTGCGAAGCGCTCTCTAGTCAATTTTGAGTACCTTACCACATTGGTTGCCAACGCGCATCTATTCTACCCAATTGGGACATTCATGCCAAATCTAAAGGAAACCAGGAACACATCTACAAAGACAAGGTAAGATACTGTACCAGTGTATACACCCGCTTTGATAATATATCAAGTCAAATATGTATTGCCCATTGTATAGTGTGTAATATCTGATCCATAACTGAGTAGGAACATAGTTTAGAACACTGGGGAATTTAAGATCTACAGTCTCTATTTCAACTTGCGCTTTTTACCGCTTATCATGTATCTATATATATATTTAAATCATGACAACCCCAAAACTAAATATTTATTAACCATGAAACTTATTCCAATAACTACTCCTGGTATCAGATATTTAACTTACAAAGACGTCCCTAAAGCGGCATACACATTATACCATTCATTTAGAACTGATGCCTTAGGGCAATTGTTAACTAGCCATATTAAAGATGAGAAATTGAAGTATGACGTAGAACTCAAACTATACGAATGTTATTTGAAACAGCATATCAATAAAGGTATTTGTATGGGAATTAATGAATCAGATCAAGAATTCGAAACTGTCGCTATTTGGACTACACCCACTAGTGAAGATGATGGTTTAAACTCATTTCCTAATCTTATGGATTCATCTTTCGATGAATTATATAATTTGTGTGATGATCAAGGTAAAGACAAAATATTTAAAGGTCTATTACCATTACTCCATGATTCTTACGACGAGATAATGCAAGATAAAAAGTTTAGGAATAAACCAGTTTGGACCTTGGTATACTTGGGTTCCTTGGTTTCGTCTCGTGGTAAGGGTAATGTCAGGAAAATGTTTGAATTTATGTTTGATAATTATGTAGGCTCCGATTTATGTTACTTGGAATCTTCAAGTACCGATAATATCCCCATTTATAATAAGTTTGGATTTTATACCTATTGCGATATATTGTTGGGGAAAAACGATGCCAGCGCCAAAGAAGGAGAGGATTTTGCCATTATGAATATAATGATAAGGGGGGAGAATGCCCGCGATTGGACGGAAATGCCCCAAAGTGTCAATTTGGTAGGTAAGATGTGATTAGAACAAAACTGGTGGTTTGTTCTAGCGTTTGATAAGCCCTTTAATTCTTCAATACTCAGGTACTGAGAAAACTAAATATTTATATAAAATATATTATGATTTATTAAATTCTTATAGAAAGATCAGGTAAAGTAGTTTCAATTGTATGGTATGTATTGTATGTTAAAAGCTAACGATTTTGTTTCTTGCAAATTGAACTACTGTCAGATCCTAGGGGATATACCATAGCCGTTTAAATTCGGAAAGCATTTAATCTACTAGATTTGAGTGTACCGGTTTCTTCAATTGGTGAGTAGCTGCTAAGTTTTTAACAAGACTCTCTATGGAAACTGACAATATAACTCGAGAATGTTGTATGCTTTCCTGTATTTGTCGAATACTCTTACATTGACATTAACATATGCTGCTCATGTAGATGACTTGTTGGTGTAGTAAGGTTTTCCTTATTGGTAGTACAATTTGAATCAATCATGAACAATAATGTTCATCAACAATCGTGTAAATTTGACTAAGGCTATTTTATTTTTCCTTGATATTTATCTACATTGTATTACCCATATATACATGAACTAAAAGCTATTTCTAAGCCAAGTCAAGTTGGTTGTACTGACTTTATTATTTAAATAAGACGAATATCTTTTTTGCTTATTCGTCTAACGATAAGACACTTCTTTGTGAAGGTAAGGTTTGTTTAGAGAATTCCGCTTTGGCCATTTCTCTTAACTCTTGTTCTTGAGCTTTTGTCAATGGTTTAACAACCTGGTTTGGTGGTACAAAATTGAATTTCCCAAATCCAAATTCACGATCACTCATTTTATTCAACACGTAAAGATTCGATCTAACATAGACAATTAAAGCTTCGACGTGTCTCATATCGACATTAGGATTCCCATTAAAAACATTTCTCCATAAAGCGGCAGCTAAAGTGATATCGTCAGTCATTAAACCTTCATCGTAAGATAATACTGAACCTAACAATTGAGTATGGTAATCCTTCAAGTAGTTTTCAATGACTCTGTTCGAGTTTATCCCCAATTCTTGCGACATTCTTAATTCCATATCTTTGAAAATACGATCAACCAATTTTTGTTGGTAGTTTCTACCATATTTGAAAGGCATTGCCCTCATTCTGACGGATAACATCCAGTAATGCAATACGGTGATTTGATACCATTGAGAAAATGATCTTGGCAAATCCAAGGTTTCATAATAAAATTTGGCAGTCTCACTTAATGGTTCATTTGGATATATCAACGCTTGTTGTTTACATTGGCCGAAATAAATGGATGCAGCTACTGGTCCAGCTCTTGATTTATCCATATCGATTGAAAAGGTTTTGATAACCCATTGACCAATATTTTGTTTCCAATTTGACATTTTAAAGTTTGGATCATTTTCAATCTCATGGTCGGATAATAATGGGTTTTTCTTTTTAGGTTGACGTGGATTAATCTTCAAGTCCTGTTTGATCTTTGGTAAAGTAGAATCGGCTGCTAAATCGGCAGGTGTTTCTAAAGGTTCCGAATCTTTGAATTTATTCAAAATTTTCTGGTTATTTTGGAAATTTAAAACATTTGTTGTGGTTAGTGACCTTGTAATAACTCTTCCTTGAGTTCTAGCTATATTTACTTGACTCCTCAACATAATTCCAATGCTTATCAATTCTTCAGCTACCAATGGATAAATAATCGAAGAGATTTTTCAGCCAACCATCCACGTGATGAAAACACGAATAATATATAAAAATGGATGAATACTGGAGAATTAGTTAGCAAAATCAGTTAGAATAGCTGATCAACTCGACATTCACTTAAATAGACCTATTCTCCTCTTTTCAAAATTGAAATAGCCATGAAAATCAGGTACTTATATGTATTTTTAGAAAATTGATAGACCAAAGTATACAATACTCGATAATCAGGTAAATGGTATTTCAAATAGGTTTTTGTTTCATTTATCCATAATCAAATCAAAAAATTACCTTCCCTTTGAAATATTCACTTGTATTGTAGATTATATTCTAATATCAAAAATACCACATTCACCATGCAAAACATAGTTTAATATTGGAAAATTATAATTTTTCTTCAAACAAAAACTTTCCAATGAAAAAATATACCATACTCTATTCATCCTCTCTCACTTCTACCATTACTCTACTCTTCCTACTGTTATTACCTCTTTCATAAAAAGTGGTTGCAAAATTGAAAATTTCCATCCACACGACCAAAGTGAACAAAGAAAAATTTGGTGGTGGTTGTAAAATCGACTAAACTGAATCAGAGGAGTGAAAATTGGGGAAAGATGTCTAATTCGATCTCAGAGGCATTCAAGAAGTTGAATGTGACCAACGACGCTGATTTGGGTGATCATGAGAAGATTTATACCATTTCGTATGAGTATTTATCCAAAGTCAAACATTTTAAAGATTCGAAAGCTTTCAAAAATTGTTTAGTATCGTTGATTAATATGGACAAATATGATAAAGCAGAAAAATTGGTGGGGAAAGTTCCCCAATCATTGGTTGAAGAGTTGATTTTGGAAATTGCCTATGTATATTATAAGCTTGGAAAATCAGCCAAAGTTATTGAATTATACAATCAATATAAAAATATTGATCATGAAGGTATACAATTTGGATTGAAGCATATTGTTGCTCAAAACTATTACAAAATCGGCCAATATCAAAACTCATTGGATTTATATTCTAATATAATCGACAATAACAAATACGATAATAAAAACGATTTGGTGATTAATGAACGGGCTGTCATTTCCCAGATCAACTTTAATTTGAACAATAACTTGGTCTCTAAACATCAAGATTTATCTGACAATTATGATTTATTATTCAATGAAGCTTTGATAGAATTGTCTAATCAAAACTTGAACAAAAGTTTAACCCATTTAACCAAAGCAGAAGAGTTATGTCAACAACAAAACTTGAGTCCCCTGGATTTATTAATTGAATTATTACCCATAAAATTGACTCAAGCTTATATTTACCAGATTCAAGGTGATGTTGAAAAATCTTTGGCCATATTACTGGAGCAAGATGTATCAAGTGTAGATGATGAAATGTTGAAGTTGATTATTAAGAACAATTCGTACACCATGAAATCACCCCAAGATTCCAACATCAACTTGCTCGAACGTGATTTGAATTATCAACAATCGATTAATAAATTATCACCAAGATTAACTAAATTCCAATATCAAATTATTTTGAAAAATAATATTTATTTGAAATTCAATACCGGTACCATCAAGAATATTGATAATTCATTTATAAATCAATACTTAATTGATTTCCCCGGCGACTATTTCCCCGTCGTTTATCAAATTTTATTGAAACTCGAAATCAATTTCACCGATTTAAATGATCCTTCACAATACAAACCTATTAGTCGAAAATTAATCAAAATTTTGAACCAAAAACAACCAGAGACTAATAATAATTACTCCACCATTGCATTGCTCTTATTGGTGTTTATCAATTCGAAACAAAACGTTTTTGACCAAAGTTTACCATTATTAAAACAACAAGTGGCTGATAATTTACAACAAGAAAAATTGATTCCCGGTTTAGTAGGCACTTTGATCAATATCTATGAAAAATTGAACAAATTGGCCGATTATCAACAATTAAGTTCCCAATTGATTGGCAAATTCTTAAACACTAACGTTGATATAATATCTCAAGATTTGAATTATTATAATTTCATCAAAATGGTTTGTTTCAAATGTTACAATGAATCGAATGACGCTTCAGATGAAAATGGACAAATCAAGAAAGTGTTGTCAATTTTAAGTGGTATCAACCCTCAAGATGATTTAATCTCGGCATTTATAAATAATCAACCTGAAAAATTATTACCAGTTGATCAATCTAATGATAATATCGATGAACTTTTACAAACTAACATTGAAACATTGCTTCCAGCTAAGAAGGTCCAAAAACCGATTGTACATAAAATCAAGAAACAAAAGAAGTCCAATCCAGTATTCTCGAAGAATAAAGTTTTAGTACCAAAAGAAGAATTAGAATTGGATGATGAAAGATGGTTGCCATTGAAATTGAGAAGTTATTATAAACCAACTAAAAAAGAGAAAAAGAAGGCAGGTGGCCATCAAGGTGCTTTTGAATCAACACCAACGCCTGTTGTAACCCCTACCACAACAAACACCTCTCTGTCATCAAAAAGTAAGAAAAAGAAGAAGGGAAAGAAATGATCAATGTATATAGTATAATGTACATGTAGACGAAAAGTGTAATATAAAAGCTATGACTGTAAACTGCGAATTAGTTCCTATTGGGATGTAAATCTGAAGATATAGATATGTTAAATTCAGCCGAACCGAATATAAAGCCCGGATCAAATATGAATGTCAAATATAGATTTGTCTCCATTTTGATAAAATTAATGAAACACTACATTGACAAGTATATTATTTTCTTTATATTAACATTAATCATAACTACACATCTAAAATACATTTCTATGTAACAATCGGGTTTGCAATTGTGAAACCATTCTTTGTAATCAAATTCAATTTCATATCATTTTTCCCTACCGAATTACTTCGTTGATGTTTTTTGTTTAATCTTTGCGATTTGTTTAATAGATGCAATTCTAAATCATCTGTATCGTTGGATTTTACTAAATATTTATTCAGCTTTCTAGGGGGTGTGACAAAATTGGGTAATTTTGTGAATTTATGCAATGAGTTGTTTTGGTTGTTGAAATTAGGAGGCTGGTATAATTCGGTTAATTGTTGTGGAGTTGAATTGTAACTTATATACCCAGGATATTTATTTATACTCAAAGGTTGTAATACCTGTCTATTTGAGCGAGTGATTGTTAATTTTTTTGGTTGTAGGATATTTTCTTGGTCATGATGTATAGTAGAAACATCTACTTTTGTGTCTTTGTAAGGTTTAGGATCTTCCCATATTTGAAAGTTGGGTGAATTGGTAATTTTCCTCTTGGTAGTTGATACTTTAGCAACTTTTCGTAAGGGAGATAATTTGTTAGGAGATGCTTTGAATGGTGAGTTTATATTATGTGGTTTAGGTGATAATACTGATCTCTTAGTAGGTGAAGGTGTTCTAGACATGTTGATTGATGATGGAAAAAGTTATGAAGGAAACTTGGTTATTATATATTGCATACCGTGATTGATGTATGTAAACATTGGCTAAATAATATTCCACTCCTAAATCGCGAAAAAATGCGCCCGTCTAAAAATATCTTCCTTCCACTAAATTTACTCACAGTTTGGGTGTAGCATACTCTGCGGCTGGTGATGATTTATCACCAGCTCCGCGAAGACTCTCAAACCCGTCTCGTCTATTAATAACGCGTTCGTATATGGAACAGGATGAAGCATGAGCAATGAAGGGTGGATGAAATTGGAAAGGGGTAGGCGTAAGGAATATCTCAATACATTTTTGAAATTTTCTTGTAAGGAGTCGAGTAACGGTTAACGGTTAAAGTTAAGATTTACATTATACTCAATTGGTGATATTTTTAAGGTAAGATTAATTGGTGTTATTGGCGATGGCATGTTGGCTTAACCAATTGTAATTTAACTACTTTGGCATCTCTTTAAATAGAAACACCTCCAGGAGTCTTTAAAGGTACCTTGTATCAACTACAGAATGTACAATGTAATATTAATAACACCAAACAAAACTACAATTTGTGTATCATCCAACCTTCACTCTACAAAATTCACGAAAAATCCACCATTTCACAGTGGTAGCTGCTTGAATATCAGCTCTTCTATAATTTAACTTTGTCAACAATCTACATCTTACCCGAAATGAATATGTATTATGTATATGATTTATCTATATTTGTGGTATAAACTTTAATTAGAGTGAACCATTCAAATGGTTCCCATAGGTCTACTCTTGTTTTCTTAAACGCTTATGCTTTATGGTACTTTGGTTCGACGAAAGGCATTTTAGCAACGGTAGCGTCTCTTAATTTACCTCTGATTTCAATTTTGATTGGAGAGCCGATTTTTACCTTCTTGTCAATGTAAGCTTGTCCGACATTACCACCTAAAGTTGGAGATGCAGAACCGGAGGAGACAATACCTACTTCGTTGCCGGCTTCATCGAACACTTTGGAACCTGGTCTTGGGGCTGGGCCTTTAGAAACAATCCCGATTCTTCTTTGAGCGACATTTTTGTCAACAATTTGTTTAGCAATGATTTCGGCACCATTGAAACCAGCATCACCGTTTCTTTTAGACTTGGGTATGATCCAAGTTAAACCTGCTGCGACTGGAGTCAAGTCTTCATTCAATTCTTGACCGTAAAGACACATACCAGCTTCCAAACGTAAGGAGTCTCTTGCGGCTAACCCAATAGGTTTGACGACATCAGGGAAATCGGCAATTAACCCTCTAAAGAAATCCAAAGAGGCTTGGTCTTGAGGAATGGATAATTCAAACCCATCTTCACCAGTGTAACCTGATCTGGCAATATGAACCTCGTCTACACCAGCAACTTTAGCAAAAGTCGAGTTACCGAAGTATAATTTCGATAAATCTTCCTGGGTGAATTTCTGTAAAATTTCTTGTGCTTTTGGACCTTGAATAGCTAATAAAGTCGATTCGAAAGGTTCATGTTTCAAGTCATTAAATTGAGTAGCTTCTTTTTTCAAAAAATCTAAATCTTTAGCTCTACAACCAGCATTTGTAACCATATAATACTCATTTTCACCTTGTCTAGTGATGATACAATCATCTATAATACCACCTTTAGTGTTCAACAATGCCGATAAACTTGAAGTGAATGGCTTCAAAGCAGCAGGATCTAATGGGGAGACTTTTTCAATAAAAGCCTTAGCATCGTTACCACTGATTCTGTGTTGTTGCATATGACTGACATCAAACAAACCTACCTTGGATCTAACCCAGTTGTGTGATTCAATATGGGTTTGACCATTATACAAAACCGGCATCTCAAACCCAGCGTAGTCAACCATTCTCCCACCCAAGTCAATGTGTGCTTGGTACAAAGGGGTCTTCAACAACCCAGCAGTAGAATAGTGTCTCTTCAAGTTGGTTCTTAACATGTTAATGAAGTGAAATATTTGTAGTTATAACTTTTCAATTATATTTATACTCCTATCAAAGAAATGACTCTAATTTGACTCGCAATTTCTCTCACAGTTTATTTTTTCTGGGGTTGATGAAGATTCGCCGCACCAAATAAAAATACCACTAAATAGAAATACTACTCTAAAAAGAAACCGATAGACTCTGAATTGGTGATCATACTCTCATTAGAAACATTACTCTAATACATTATTGTACCCAAAATCATTAATATGATAATCAAATATATCCCCATTAATGTTAACATGTACCCATACAAACTCTGCCATTGGTTAACCAATGCGTTATGGTATGCATCTTGTCGTGTTAATCTACAACATCTAATATACTTATATCCCATCCAGATCCAGATAAATGGACATAAAACACTATAAATCAACCCTGTTCTCACTAGTGGTATGTTTCCACTGATATATTGACATTGCCCACAGTTGCATTTCACCAATTGACTCTCTTCTTCTATTATTAATTGGAATGATTGTGCCTTCATGGTTGTTATTTCACCAACTATTAACTTGCTTCTTATTTATATTTATAGTACATGTTTAAGATCTGGTGGTAAATTACCCCTTTGGGCGATGACAATATAACTTGTACTTTAGATGATACATTTTATCTCTTTAGTCAAACAGAAGTGTTGAGATCTGAAACATGAATATAACTAGATAGGTACAGATATGAGTTTGGTTGGTGTCTTAGAGAATAGTATGTATCTCTAATTGAAATTTAATATGGTGTTGCATCTTTAAGAATGATAAAATTTGTTAAATCTTTTAGGAGAGTGAAATATTATGGAATTTTGGGATTATATTCTCCTGAGTAAGTCAAACATTATGAAGTTGTGACAATCCGGGACATACTTTAGTATGTTTATTTTTGTAGGCGATTAAAAGGGGTCACATTATTATTCAAAATTGATATCCGATCAGAAGTTTCAGGAAAGACAAAAATAAAGTGGTTGCAAAATTCATGGACTCTAGGAAGTATATAGATGTGAACCTCTACATTATTAATTTTCATTTTTTAAAAATCCCATTTTGAAGTAAAATATATCGCATTTTTAGATTTTGGCTGCAAAATTTGATGCAACTGTAACAAAAATACCCTGAACAATCTTTCCAAACTAGGTAACTCCTAACTATTTAAAGAGATGGATTCCCACTTATTTCTAACTTTTAAGTTTTACTGGATTAACCATCTCTTTTGCTCAATCCTTTGTTCAAGCTCATATATTGACTAGTTCGACTAGTAATGATATCACCCAAGCTTATACTAAATATTGTGCTTCAGGAAAAACAAAAATTGCACCAAAATCTTAATATTCACCCAACTGAGCAATCTGTGTTTGATATTACCCAATTAAATCAAGCACATCTTCATTTGAAGAAAGCAAACGAATATTACCCTATAAAATGAAAATCCGGGACAAACATGATTACAGCAGTCCAAGATTAAGGAATCTGTAAACCAATAGTAACAAGTGGATGCAAAGCATCTGTTCAAAGAAGATTAGAAATTGCCGATAGCTGCAAAAATTTTCGTTATTTTAGGTAGCCGTTGTAAGAAAAAATTGTCAAAGAATAGCAAACACTGTTTACATTATTCCTGGTAGGTGGATAGATCATTTTATTGGTCGAATCCAAACATTCTGTTACCATAAAGTCATGTTCTTCTCTAATAATTACATAAGTTTTAAGTAAACTTCATGTATAGAATTCGAAATTGTTCGAAAAAAAGAGAATGTTATAGAAACCAATTTCATTTTTGTTTATATATTGATAGATAGAATATACTGGTGGTATTTCCCTAGTTAAATCATCCCATTCAATATTATGCAATTTCTTGCAACCAATTCGCGCTAAAGATTTATCACACAATTTGATGCTATTCTATGATATTTCAATATGTCATCTTTTGACGTTAGCAATGTCAAGTATTTGCTACAATCCAAGAAGATCAAAGATCGGAACGATGCATTGAATGATTTGGAGTTGTTTACTCAATCTAATATATCGTTATCACCTAGAAATTTCAAACTTTTGGTATTAGCAATTATTGATTTGATCGAAATCGAAGTCAACATTTATAAGTTCAAGCCTTCGATAGCTATAGAGAATAGATTAACTCTGGCAAGTGGGCTAATCAAAATAATAGTCGAGAAAACTATAAATGGGACAATCATAAAATCTAAAGTTCTACTAGATATAATCAAAACGTTAATTGACTTGTGTAATGAGAATTTTGAGGTGCTATTGTCAAGTTTATTGGAATACATTATTACAATTGAATCAATCCTGAAAATCTCCTACTTCAAAGATCATCTAAATTTTAAAGATTATCTGCTATTGTTACAATTTTTGACAAAAACTATTGATTATTGTACTAAATCCAATCAGTTTGAACAAATTTTGATGCACTCCTATGGCTGCTTGGTTAATCTCTTGAATTGTGACGAATTATCTTCCACAGTTTATCTTCAAATTTACAAAAATCAAGATTATAAGCTCCTATTGCCATTGTTGAAGAATACTATTGGTAAGTTTACTCGAGAGAACATTGCATGTTTACATTGTTTCAAAATCATCAATAAGTTAATTGTGATATTGTCTACAGAAGATATTAAATCGACACACTTTTTAATTGATTTGGGGATTGACATCTTATTAATGTTTAACTCATCAAATTCCATTAAATTACAGCAACAATTTTTGATTTTTATCAACTTATCCCCATTAATTTATTTTGTTGATTTGTCTAAATTCAATATAGTGGACAATGATTCAATAGACTCGGATGATCTGTTAGTCAATAAAGTTTCCATGTTAATCCAACAGCTAATTTCCAAATTAAATTCATTGGACTTTGAATTCGATTCCAAAGACTTTAACATTTCAATTGTTTATAATTCAAACATTACTTGGTTTAACTTGAAAACTATAAATTTATCAAATACAAATACCCATCCTTGGCTATTAGCTTTAGGAATAGTTAAATTGATAACAACATATTTCAATTTGAAACTGGATTCTAATAATGACCAAGTTAGTATTCTCGGCTTCAACACACCGACATCTTCGAAAACGAAGCGACAGAGATTGGGGATAATAGGTGATACTTTACATCAATCCAATCATATTCTCGAGTTCTTGAACAAGTTAATCACATCAAAACTGGAAATGAAAACGCAGAAAATTGGCTTACAATTGTTATTATTTTATTTGCAATGGTATTCACCTTCAAAATCTGAAAACGAACCTGAAAAGCATATTGAAGTTGAATCAGATTTTGCTAATGAAACTACCTTCAATTTTGATGTAACAGATACGAATAATTTTGATATGAACTTGGTTATCAAAAGCACCCTTATAACTTTTGAAAATATCGAATTGAACTTCTGGGGTTTATTAGTAGCATATTCCTTGATTATTGATAGTCTTGTTTCTAAACATAATATCACTGATAAAGCTTTATATCACTTACTCAATATTTCCTTACAAGCTTTGAAAGTTCCATCATCATCAAGTGTTGCCTGCGCCTTAACTCATTCGATAGTGCATTATATTGAAAAGCGAAATTTATTTCAAATCATTGACAAGCAAATAGTTAATCAACTAGACAATCTTTTGGAACTTTCTGATATAAATGGGCCATGCGATATTGATAATGCAAGTATTGCTTTCTGGTACGCGATTTATGGTATTTTCATCAACAACAAGAATTTGAAAATAAAATTAGAAACATTTTCAGTAAAAGTACAAGAATGGATAATATCCAAATGGCATCGAGGTAATTTGGGGTTTTTTAATGCATACAAATTCCCTGATTTCGTTGCTTGGATATGTGGTGTATCCGTATTCCCGGTTAACACTGAGAATGTAATGCCTACCATTCACTTGCAACGAGAAGTAGAAGAAATTTCCTTGTTAATGGCGGAGCGGGAAAATTTCGCGTCATATCTAGCGTTGAGAGATGATGATAACATTGACTTGGATATAACATTGCCGACTGGAAATTTGAAGCAATGCAAGGAGACTGAGAATTTTTTACTTTCTATTTTAAAAACCTTTTCAATAGAGCTCCTGGAGAATGAAAGAACAAGTAACAAATTTCAAGTTGCTGTATTATTGATTCAAGTTGCTCAAAAGTTTCCAAAACATGGACATTATAGTCATATTATTGATTCGATAGATCGTCAATCCATATTTTTTCTTGAGTCTTTCGAAGAATCAGTTTTACATATGAATGAAAAGATCAGGCTTGTGGAAGTTTTCAATTCTTTTATTCCGTTCTTGGATGATTCAATTGGTAGGTCCATTGTGAATTATGTTCCAATAGATTCATATTGCAGTGAAATTTTGAAGCAAACAAATTCAAAAGATACACATGTACTAAAGAAGATTTCCATGTTTGACGATGACTTGAAAGGACATCAAGAAGAGGACAATTCTGAAATAGTGAACACTATTATGTTTGAAGCTTCTATTGATCCGTTCAAGGAGGCTGTTTACTGCATCTTCAACTGTTTTAGGTTAACCGGAAAAGATTTTAGTGGTATTATACCTACAATGGTTGCCAACATTGAAAACCTTGCCCCAGATCATCTAATAACTTCCCTTGTGGCTTTAATCAACCAAATTACAATTATTGGTATTGATAAATTTTCTCAATCATCATTAGACCAATTAATTCGTTTTGTAGGTCAAACAATTTTGGTGGGTCACCAATTTGAGAGATCTGAGTTGACATTTGTTTCGGTGTGTAAACTATTAAGATATTTGCTTCCCATTTTGGACGTTCACGTCGATCTGGGATTTAAAAAGGATTGCTACGACATGTGTAACTGGTTGATCGAATGTGCCCAACAATCCATAATCACCACTGAATCAGGTGATAGAGAGTGTTGTGAGTTTTTGATAACCTTTATACATGTGAACGACGGTTTGGTGTTTAGCAACGAAAAATTAAAGCCCTTGGTGTTTGAGAGAATTAAGAGTTCTACCAATTTATGGCGAAGTTCAATTGTCCAAAGCTTGTCTAACTTGGTTCGCAAGTTACGTGGAGCGGAGCAAATCGAATATTATCACAATGTTCTCATGAATTATCCTCAACCAGATACAGAAGTCGAGAAGAGTGCTTCGTTTGTCCATTTCTTTTGTCATTTTAGTGAAAGCTCGACTAAAATATTACATTTAACCATCTTCAATTTACTTGAATGCTCTGAGTTTCCCAGTTTTTCGTCATATTTAGAAAATGGTTTGGATTTTATCTGTAAGAATTTGGCTATAATCAGTAGGATTGACATGTTTAAAAACATTAGGCTAATGTTATTGAAGTGGTGGTTAGAGAATAATGATTTTGATTCGTTTCCTTATAAATTATTTGGCTATGTTACCCAAAGCGATTTTTTTCACGATAATTATCGTGAATTGACTGCAATTTTAATGACCATTGGTCCAAACGACTCAAAAAGTTATGGGCTGCGCAAACGGATTGCAAGCACAAGACATTCTGATTCACTGACGATATGCAGCGAAAGTTTTTCTTTGGCAATACCACTTTCTTTCACAGATAAGGGGAAGAAAAATCAGATATTTGACGAGTTGCCCACATATTTGGATACTCATTACAAAACTGACTTGAAGGATAAGCTTTTGATGACGGTTTTTGATATTATAAGGTTGACAGATATGCTTAGAGAGGATATGGCATTGAACATGTACAAGAGTAATCCAGTGGCAAGGCGCATATTGTCTACAAACAAGTCTGACACACATGAGGTTGGTGCTCGAATCAATATATCCCTTGGAACCGCTTCACAGCTTCTTCTGAAATTCATTCAAAAATACTATAAAGATGGTGATTTTTGGGTATTACTGAATACATACTTTCTTCTTCGAAGGATGTTCATCGCTTTGAATGATTCCTTTTTCATTGATGATAAAGTAGCTTCGTTGAAAAGAATTAAATTGATATTGATTCTTGGGTCTAATTGTATTCATACCTTCGAGGTTTCCCGAATTTTGATTCACAACTTATGTCCATTACTTCTGTACTCTGAACTTTGTGGCGAAGTTTTGTCAATATTATCCATATTGCAAGTAGAGAACTTGTTTCAATTCGGTTTCGAGAAATCTGTACCTTTAGTAATACAGCTATTATTGTCCATTTTGTCATCTGGTGTGTCAGTTAAAAACTCGGAGTTCTTGTCATCGATAGAAGAATATATCAAAAATATAGACACAAATAACAAATTATGGCCAATTTTGAATGCGTCAATGGAAATAGTCTATCAGCGTCCCATACTACTCCTGTCTGGTGATATTGAAGAGTTCTTGAAGGACAAAGTTGTATTTTCATTGTGTTCTATCTCAGATAGCAGCGATACTATTTTGATGTTAATCTCCGTTATTTTCAGTTCAGTTAGGCTAACGGAAAGTGTTGACTTCTCGGATATAGTGGTGAATATTTTATTCAATGCTTCGAATAAAGTTCGTCAGAACTATTCTAAAGAATTCCAATTATGGACTTTGAAATACTTAGCTAACTTCTATTTGGAAGGTGGTTTATTTCGGGAATTCTCTAAAGTTCGTGAAATTCTGGAATTATCTGGATTTTTTATTGAAACATTCCTAGACTCAATAAAAGTCTTAGACTATGCCCTAGACTCAATGATTAAAATATGTGATAATGGTGATGTTGCCATTGCTGGTTGCGGGGAGAATATTTTAGGCGTGTTAATTTATAAATACCGGTCTAACAAGGATGAAGTACAGAATTTCTTGAATTTCGAAATTTACCTTGAAAAATATGTGAATTACATAGTACCTCTTGATTTCCATACTTGCATGATCATGAATGATGAATCTGGGCTAGAATATTTGGGTACAACTTTGGTAGATATCTTGGACGATTTCGACGAATTTATCACAAAAGACAACTTTAGCATTTGGACAACGAAGTTGCTTTTAGCAATCCTTCAAGAAGTATCTATGTATACGAGTATTGCACCGTTATTTTCAAGTTTTGCAATAAAATTCAATAAATATGCTGCCGAAGTGATACCTTTCTTTATTTCTTATTACATTAATTTAAGGGGATCCAAAGGATCTGAATTTATTCAACGATTATTTAATGAATTCAATAAGACCATGTCGAATGATGAGAGTACAATTGAACTTTTTATTCGCATGTTGTTGCAAATCAGAATAGGATCAAAGAAAGGTTTACCGATTTTTCAAAAGGTTATTTCATCGATCGATCTACTGAGCTTTTATAAGTTAGCGACTGTTAATAAGCTACCTAAAGCAGCATTGTTGATTTTCGAAGAAATATTTTGCGACGAGAAGAAAGTATTGGATTGGAGTTTGGAGAGTAAGAACTTAGCTTCTGTTTACGAATCACTAAATGAGGTCGATTTGATGTATGGTATTCCAGAAAGAACAACTGTAGACTATGCATTATCAATGATTAACAGGGGTGAAGATACATCGAATCGATTGAGGTTCAATAGTGCCATTTTTGATGCAAATCTAGCATTGAAATCCAGCGCTACTGCATCAAGCTCTACAGATTCTAGCATTATATCGTCCCTTTCGATTAATGGATTGAATGGAATATCCAGAATAGTTAGTGAGAGTGTTGGGACTATCCTGGAAGAGGATTCTTTCTCATGGGCATGGAAACTAAATCAATGGGAATTACCGATTCCAAATAAATTGAAAGGTGAACAAAGTGTAATTTATGGAACATTGAAGCAAATAAATGATTATCCTTCAAAATCATTAGAAGTTTATGAAAACGCCCTTTTGTCTTTATTGGAATTTAAAGGCGAGCTATTTAGTAGCTCGATGAGTTGTAAAGAATATTCCGATACATTGCAAAGTTGGTTCCAAACATTGGGAGCGGTGCACAGTTTGGGTGACATATTATCTTATGATGAATCAAATTTCCAGTCTATGATCCAGAATTACCTGCAGCGGACATCATGGTTTGAATCATCAGATATCTCGTACTCTGAGAATATATTGCAGGCTAGACAAGTGTTGTTCCAAATTATCTCCAAAATCCCAATGCAAGAATCCAAACCCAGTGTGGACAATTTGTGGTTAGGCTCTTTGCATGAATTGGTTCGATACAATGTTTCTTCTCGAAATGCTAACCAGATGCAAAGGATTGTGAGCTCCTCAATGTTAATTGATGAAATAAGCAAAACCAAATTTAAAGATAATGTGATTTTGCTTGAAAACACAGAAAAGCTAGCTCAATATCATGTAGCTAGGGGTGTTTGGTCTCAAGGAATAACGGATATACCGATTGTTATGTTGAAAGATTTGACATCTAAGGGAAATATTGAGTTACCTTTGGAAAAGCTATCAGTTGATTGTACATTGATCAATGCAACTTTACTAGGATGGATGTCTAGCTCAAGACAAGAATTATCGTCTAACCTTATGGAGAAATACGTTTTGCCAACTGCTGAAGCGGTGACTTCGATCAAGGACTTGAATCAAATGGCTAAAGTCTTTCATTTGTTAGCCAACTTTTGTGAGAAGCAATACAAGAGCAGGAATTTGAACGAAGAAATAGATAAGTTAGAGAAAAGAGTGAAAAGCAAACTAGTTGAAATTGACAAATTGAAAGTTTTTTATCTGAAGGCTTCAGTGGATGCTGATGAGAAGAAGCGAGTGCAAAGATTTTATGGGAAATTAAAGGCGCAATGTAATTCTGAAGAACTTGATTTACGGGCATCAAAAGCTAACAAAGAGCGATTTTCTATGAAAGCTGTTGAGTTTTATTTGAAGTCGATGTCAACCATCGAAGATGATGACGAAGACGAAGACGTGGATAAGTTTTTTGCACTTTGGTTGGAATTATCAACCAATAATGATTTGAATATGAAGTTATCAACCGTCATACTTGATTTACCAAGTTACAAATTAATCAGTTGGAGTAATCAATTGATATCGAGGCTATCAGATGAAGAGACTGAGTTTCAGAATGTATTGCAGAATTTGGTGTTTAAAATATGTAGTGACCATCCTTATCATACATTATATCAATTATTGTCCTTGAAAATGCACAAAGATTATTTGGATGGTAAGGCTGATGAGTATAAGATGTTAAAATATACTGCAGCGACAAAAGTTTGGACCCGCTTGTTGAATGAATCTTCCAATCCTAATAGAAAATTATTGGTTCCTATTGAACAATTTTGTCGAGAAGCATTGAAACTTGCTGAACATAAGGTACAACGTGGTAGATCGCTCCAATTGTCAAGGTTAAATGTTGGTAAATTTTGGCTAGATGACTTGCCTTCAATACCACCACCGACGATGACCATACGTGTTGATAAAAGTGCCAAATATCTCGATATTCCCACAATGACAAAAGTTGACAGTAAAGTTACCATTGCTACATCTGGATTAAGTTTGCCAAAGATTCTTACTTTCCATTTGTCAAATGGAGTCGAACATCGAATGTTGGTTAAGTTCGGTGCTGATGATTTAAGACAAGATTCAATTATGGAACAAGTATTTGAAAAAGTTAACCATATGTTGATGAAGGATAAAGAAACCCGAAAGAGAAATTTACATATACGAACGTATAACGCTATTCCCATGGGCCCCAAGTCTGGTATGATCGAGTTTGTGCCGAATTCGGTTAGTTTAATTGATGTCATCAAACCATATCATGCAAAACATGATAATATGACATTGGAAAAAGCTAGAGAACTAATGCGAGAATGTCAATCTGGTGAAAAGCAACAAAGGTATGATGTTTATGAAGACGTTACCAGCAAAGTTAAACCAATTTTACGGCACTTTTTCTTTGATACTTTTTTAACGCCAGATACTTGGTTCGATAGCAGGGTGACATATACCCATGGGATAGCTACTACTTCTATAGTTGGTCATATGTTGGGTCTTGGTGATCGACATTGTAATAATATCTTGCTAGATCAGCAAACTGGTGAACCGATCCATATTGACCTTGGAGTAGCATTTGATCAAGGTAAACGTTTACCAATTCCAGAAACGGTCCCCTTTAGATTGACAAGAGATATAGTCGATGGATTTGGTGTTACCGGGGTTAATGGTGTGTTCAGGAAGAGTTGTGAACATACATTTAAAGTGTTGAGAGCAAATACTGATCATATTTTGTCGATTCTTGATGTTTTGCGTTGGGATCCATTATATTCTTGGAATATTTCTACTATGAAAAAACAAAGATTACAAGATGATAACACTGTTATCGGTAATATAGTTGAAGATGGTTCAGAAGCAGGCCGTGCCGTGCTAACTGTATCTGACAAACTATATGCTTCTGGGTTAAGTGTGGATGCGGCTGTTCGTGAATTGATTCAAGAAGCCACCAATCCACACAATTTGGCATTAATTTATTTAGGTTGGTGTCCATTCTATTGAATGGCACTATCGCTTGTATATATATAACCTTGTAAATTACATAACATTTGCATTTTAACTTTAGTTGACAATTAAGATTTTGGTGGTGTTCATTTTTCCTTAGTCGAGGCTGTTGCTAAAATGACGGTTTGGCAGAGATTTGCAACCACATCATTGAAAGTAGATAAAACTTGCTAAATATTGATGCTCTATGATGTACAATGGTAGATAACGCAAATGAGACAACCACGAGGATTGATGGTCATATAGCAGGTCCAATTGAGGTGATACTCGAGGATGATAAGCAAAACCAAATTGACAAAAGTATGATTTATATTCATTCGAGTAGATCTGAGCTCGTTGATAACGATGATCCCTTGTTTGTTGGTATAGAGATCAGTGCAGCTTGTGTTGCTGGTGGGTTTTTCAAAACAATTATAACCAAGGATACAGGCAAGGATATGTTTCGAGAATCGAGTGGAATTGAAGCAGAAGATTGGTATCGAGTTGCCACTCATTTGTTTCCCATAGATGAGAGTGTTTTGGATATCAGCGATGAAGCAGATGAAGGATTGCAAAATAAATATCAATTATCGGCAAAATTACAAGTTCATTATAATGACGACGATGAAGTTGTAAATGATACATTGATGGTATCGATTAAAACTAAAGCTAAAATTCCAGTTACGGTGGGCTCTATAGAATTGGAACCTATTGAAATTAAAGATGAAGAGGGGGATACTGACGAGCATCAAGAAGATTTATTTGATTGGTTAGAGTTGACAACCTTTCAAAATCAAACAATGATTTCCCAGATTAAACAGTTAAATCTCACTATAGACAATTTAAAGTTGGAGAATTTCAAATTGAATAATTATTACCAACAATCTAAATCAGACTATGAATCAATTATCACCGATTTAGAAACAAAATTTTATCATGTATTAAATTCAAAGAAGGATTACATTTGGAACTTGATTCAGGAAAAGAATAAAACCGCTAGTGGTAATGATATTCATGGTGGTAGAATAGTTGGTTTGAATGAAAGGTTTATGGAAAAACAAGGTAAATTGCAAGTTATTGATGAATCAAAGATTGGAAATGCTTTGGATGGAAAGTTTATGAGGAAACGAAAAGAACCAGCCACGAGGAAAGTTGCTTCGAATAAGAGAAGGAAAACTAGAAAGTCCACAAAACATGATGACGAGGATGAAGAGGATGAAGAAGATGGTGCAATAACAGATGAAGATGAAGAATCTAAGGTTAAGCAGGAAGATTCCATTCAACTAAAAAAAGAGAATGATTCTTTCAAATTCAATCCATCATTAGAAATTAAGGACGATGATTCTGCAAATTCGGATAAGTTTAGATTCACTCGATCTTTACTAAGTGATCGACAGGTCGTCGATGACGAATTGAAAAGTGATATAGAAGAGGATGGAGATGAAAATGATGACGATGATGATGATGATGACAATCAAGAAGATGACGATAACGAGATATTGTCACATACAGAGGAGGAAGAGGAGGAGGAAGATGCGTATGAAGAGGAACAAGAGGAAGAATCGCTGGAAGAAAACAATGACGATAAACCCCTTTCTAAAAATAACTCCCAAAAATCCCAATATTTATCCGACAATGAAGCTGAAACGCAAGCAGCGACCACCTTTTCTTCGAATGATGTCATTGATGATAGCCTACCAGAACGACAACAACATGAGAATGAAAAAAATCAAGAACAGGAGACCGATTATAGTGAAAGTGACGTAGAGAAAGAAAACCAAGACGATAATAGTCGACCCACTAACCCTAGCAAGCCTCAATCGCAAGTGGAAACGGATTATGAAGACAGTGATGACGACTAATATGGTTCATTTTATTCCTATCGAAATTGCTAGATATGATCCAGTTGCAGCAACTGAGAATTCAAACCCCTCCATTCTTTCCATCAATTTTAGCGAACCCGGTAATACATACTTAAAAGTATTTACTAGAGTCGTGTGTTCTTCAGTATTGGTGCAATAAATAAAATCAGCAGCCAGTGGGAGTAACTACAGTGGGGGTCCAACAAAGATTAGGGAATGATATTATATATCATGGGTAAAGTTTGCATCCGATACTACCCAAGATCAATCTTGAATTTACCTCCATCAACATGAAAGTTTTGATGGTCCAAGGGAAATATTTTCCAGTTTGCGCAGAGATCCAAAAAATAAAACGAGCAGTTGAAAAAATCTAAAAATTTTCGAATTCTTTTCTTTAGGCTTTTTTCAACGGAATTTAGTAATAGTAATAGAACAATTATTCTAAGTATCTAGGGCCATTCCGATAGAAATAATTACTTATTGACTTAAGTGGTTACAAAAAAAAGAAAGTATAGACATTTATCAGAATAATTTAAAATTGACATTTTCATTTCACTTCACTCGTTGAGACTTTATTAGCTGTTTATTTTACATTCATCATTATGAGTTATTATGATCCATACCAAGGTATACCTCAGCAATATATAAATCAACCATATTATCCGCAATATTATCAAGAACAAGATGATATGCAATTAATGGATCAACCTAATTCACGTAATGATAATTATGATCAGTACCCTCAGTACCAACAAGATGTAAACTATGGGAATAATAATAATAACTACGATATGATTCCAAACTCATCGGGAAGTAGCGATTTTTATCAAGACGAATCAATTTATAAGACCGATCCTATGGCCAATATTCAAATGCAACAACAGCAACAACAATATGCCATGAACCAATCAAGTTTACCCGCTCCTCAAACCCCTCAAACTCAAGCGGATTTGTTATACGGTGGACAACAATCGAATAATTCTTCTGTGGCTCCTTCAAGAACGGTTTATTTAGGTAATATCCCCGCTGATATTCAACCAAATGAATTGTTGGACTATGTCAGATCGGGAATTTTGGAATCAGTGAAAATCTTGCCAGCAAAAAACTGTGCATTTATTTCATTTGTTGATCATCAATCAGCCCTCTTGTTTCATTCTGATTGTATCTTGAAAAAATTATCAATCAAAGGGCATGACGTTAGAATTGGCTGGGGTAAGAATACTGCTATTTTACCTGCAGTTATGGAGTCTATCCAACGTGATGGTGCTACCAGAAATGTTTATCTTGGTAATTTAAACAATCCAGTTTCCGGTGAAACCATTACCGAAGATGAATTGAGACAAGACTTATCATGCTATGGTATTATTGATTGTATCAAAATCATTCCTGAAAAAGGAATTGCATTTATTCATTTCTTATCGATTTTAAGTGCTATTAGATGTGTCGCCAATTTACCAATGAAGGACAAATATTTAGATAAAAAATGTTTCTATGGTAAAGATAGATGTGCTTTTATCACCAAAACGCAACAACATAATGCTGCTCAGTATTTGGGTTTAGCCCCAGGTATGGAGCATATTGTTACTGCTGCTGATCGTGAATTTATATCTTCTGCTTTAGTTCAACAATCTGCCGCAGCTGCCCAGATTGCCACCCAAGCTGGCGGTGCTAACAACTTAGGTAACAGAACTGTCTACTTGGGTAATTTACATCAAGATTCATCAGTTGAGGAAATTTGTAATGTTGTCAGAGGAGGTTTATTACAAAGTATTAGATTTTTGAAAGAAAGACATGTTTGCTTTATAACTTTCATTGATCCAATTGCTGCTGCTCAATTCTTTGCTATGTGTCAATTGCATGGTTTGACAATCCATAATAGAAGAATTAAAGTTGGATGGGGTAAACATTCTGGTCCATTATCCAATGCATTATCATTAGCTGTCTCCAATGGAGCTTCAAGAAATATCTACATTGGTAATATAACTGATTTTGAATATTACCGTCCTGAAAAATTGCGTGAGGACTTTTCCAAATTTGGTGACATTGAACAAATTAATTATTTGGAAGAAAAGAATTGTGCATTTATAAATTTTGTCAACATCGCTAATGCTATCAAAGCTATTGATGGTATTAAATCTTTCCATGATTATAAAACTTTAAAAATTAATTTTGGTAAGGATAGATGTGGTAATTTACCAAGACAATTTCAAAATCAAAACATTAATCCTCAAAGTAATTTAATTGATAACAACTCTCTTGCATCGTTTTCTGATAATGAATTTATGAACGATAAGCAAGACAATCGTCAGAAAGGTAATACTGCATCTCCACAAGAACAAATATCACAAGTTTCTAATGATGAAATTTGAAAGTCAAAAAGCATTAAAGTTGTATTAACAACTGGAATTTATTTATTTGATACACCTTTTGGTTCTCTTTTGGATATTTACGAAATATCTTGATTTTTATTTTTGGGTTTCTTAGTTCCTAGTTTCAAATGGTATGAAGTTTAATTTTAGTTTTAGTTTTTGATTTGATTTTTGATCATTTGGATGAATTTATACAAATTCTCTATTGTTTCTTTATTTCATTGTTTATAGTATATATTTAATAATATTTTACGGCATTTAACTATTTACTATTCTTCGCTTGATGCCATTAGTATTGACTAACCATCACAACAAAATATCTATACACAACTGGTTTGTAATTGTTTTTGTTCCAACATTGATCCTAAACCAAACTGAATCAGTTGAATTAGCAATCAGCTTTGCATGTTGATCCATTTGACTTATTCAGAACATACTATTGTTCTAGCGCTCGCATTTTGTTGTTTGTCTTAGCAACAAGATGCATTACTCTGCTTGTGCCGTTCTGAATCCATTGAAATTTGATGGACAAATTCCAGAAGGAATGGAGAATATCTACTTTACCAGATTCAAACAGGAGATCCAATTCTTGGAATGATTTTGATCAACAATACCATAAATAAAAACACCACAACGACGGCGGCAATAACTTTAAGTAACCAAAAGGTACCAATTTTGTTGCCTGATTTATTACCGAAGTAGTTGGACAAGTTGGTATCAATAGCTTTAAACAACGAAGAATTTTTCAAGATATTCTCATTTGTTTGATTTAAAATACTCATATCTTCACCTAAAATTTTTTGAGATAAGTTCATTGCTCCGGCTTTCAAAGTTGTAGTTAAGCTTGATAAATCTTGTAATAAGTCGGACTGTAAGTTGTCATGATACGACGAATCATCCAAACTCGTTGAAGTTCCTCCCGAAAGTAAACGTTTCCTTAACTGGTCTAAATCAGAATTGTCATCTTTTAATTCAATTTTAGGTTCTATTTCGGGCAATTCTGGTTCTTTTGGTTTTGTCAGGTATTTCTCAATTAGTTTCTCAACAACAAACGACTTCTCATCAATATCATTCAATAAATCATTCAACTGTTGGTCATATTCATGAGGTTGCTTATTTAATTTCAAATTTAAACAATTCAATTTGATTGAATTGATCTTGTACTGATAAATGTAAGGAGAGCAGGATACTGTGGTGTCCTCATTCAAGTCAAAGAGATCAGGAATCTCTAGCGAGTTGAGCTGTAACTGGTGCTGTTTGATTGTGTTGGAAACAGACATGTAGCTATACGTTATAGATTCCTGTTCAAATGCGACATTTAATTTACACTGGTTAAAAACTACGATATTTATCTACGACATTTATAAAAATGTCTCTCAAGCCATCACTACAAAATGTAAGCCCCACTACTATCAAACAACGATCTACGAAATATTATGATCGTGGTTAGCGAAAGGGGAGTTGTATGTTCTTAGGATAGGTGAAAAACCATGAAACCAATTATCGAGTTAACCTCTATGAATTCTAGTAAACCTTACCTTAAAGAAAAAAATATATAATTTGTCTCGATGGAAAACTTATTTATAGTGAAGTCAGTTCTGTATATAGAATTAACGTATACAGGATATAGCCAATACTAAAAATGCCAAAAAGAAAATCAAAAAAGAATGCGATTTCTGTGGATCGAACACAGGACCTTCAGATTACTCTGTAACTGAATCTCTTCAGTCTGACGCTCTCCCAACTGAGCTAAAACCGCAAACAAGAGAACCCACGCCGGGAGTCGAACCCAGAATCTTTTGATTAGAAGTCAAACGCGTTAACCATTACGCTACGCAGGCGGATCTCTGAAAACCTAAAATTTGCCTAGTTTCCATACCAAGCGTGGGTCAAAATTCACACAAAAGGCGAAAAGGGGTGAAAAAGAGACCATAGGTAGCTAAATAGGTGCTTAATTGCTATTACTGTTAATTAGAAGTGCAATTTCAAATATTTATAGGCTTTTTCAATTTTTTGTTTTTAAATTTATGCAAGTTATAATAAAACGAAAGAGAAGGAAAATCTATTGAACTTAATCAAGGTAAATACCCGATAGATTGTGGATTTGAATTATTATGTTGACTATTTTCAGCTTAGGATAGTAATAAGATATAATTTATGGGGATATATTTTGGTTTAACTCAAATTTTAGTATTTTTAAGCGAAAATGTTTTGAAATATTTCAAAATTGATAAAAATGATGAAACTTAAAGAGTCACCGTTGTCGACTGAAACGATTAATTCCTGGGTATCAAACTTCAAGTCAAACTCCCCACCCTATTAAGTTGAGATAATTTAATAATAAATCTACTCAACAACTCAAATAGGCTACATCCATGGGGGGTTTTTCAATAAAAGTTCCCCTAAAATAATTTGCTGGTCAAGGTTACAAAGATGCTTAAGGTTAGGCTCATTATAATTTGTATAGATATAATTTAAAATACATGTTGAAGTTAATCGATTAGTATTCCAGATTGGTAACAAAGCTCGAGCTGTTAGGTACTCAGGAAATATGAAACATGAATGACTGATTACCTTAACTATAAAGCCTCGGGCCGAGTTATGAGCCGAGAAGATTAATAGATAAGATAAGTGATCTCATTGTACTTTCACATGGGCTGAACTACTTAGTTTATAGATATATATGAAGGGCTCGAGAGCCAGTTATTTATTCCGTATCGATTTGACTAATCTATATTGATTATCAAATTTAAGATACACCTTTTTTTAATATATATTACTACTGCAAACAACTATAAGTTCTTTCACTAGTGTTGTTTTGTTTCAACAATACATAACCTAATTTAACTCATGTCGATTCACGTTGTCCAGTATTCTTGAGTTCCTCGTTGATCTTTAACAATCCTTTAATTTCTAATGCCATCTCATCAATTGTTATGTCTTTTCTTTTCAATTCTTCCTTCAAGCTTTCACCTCTTTCATTTGACTGAGGTTTTGATGGCAACTTTTCTTTTGCTGCTGTAACAGCTCGATACCTTTCTGTCTGGGCTCGTTCATATCTCTTTTCGCTCAACCTAGCCATTAGCTCGTACCTCTTGAACCTCAATTTATGAAGTTTGAATAAAATAAAGTCAAGCTCACATGTAAGGTCACTTTCAAAAACTTCTCTTCCGTACGTGGCAACAAATTGGACCATGTATTTATCATATGTCATATTCATAAACTTGCCATCCAATACAAGGTTATCGACCAAAGAAATACCCTCTCTTGTTATATCGTTTTTTACCGTTTCTGCTATTTTATTCCAAGCATTAGTAGAATCATCTATGTAAAATTGCTGGTGAGCAAAGTTCTCTAATACATGCCACAACAAATAGAATTTAGTTTCAGTTTCAAATCTGGCAAGATCTTTTTCATTTACTGCTTTTATTTTCTTTATTGAATTATATTCCTGTACTGGTTTTACTTCGTTCGCCGGTTTTTCTTCCTCTACTGGTTTTTCCTTTATTGGTTTTTCTTCTTTCTGAATGGTTGAACCAGTTTTCTTGTTGAACAACATGAATGCTATATATCTTGTTAACAACTTTGTGGATAAATTCTTCGTATTTTATAGTACGATACAACTATATGTAATAATAAATAGGGGAATTTTAAGGTAACATATCCAGATCATCAAAAGTATTGCAGTTTCCCTAATCTTATCATAATTTTGGTGACCATTGAAGTTGAGGTAATAGTTACATTTGTTCTGAGATATTAGTGACATACTGCGTCTAATGATACATCATGTTTTACAAAGGCTAAATTATTTGTATTCTCGATTATCTAGAATATATTTCTTTGTATGCTTTATAACAAACAATATAGATTTTGTGAGTGAAATGTTTGAGAGGTCAAAATGGGGTAATGCTATAATACCAATTACCATGTTGTGATATTCTGCGCCTACAGAGACATATCCGAGTGTCAATATGCAAATAACCCCATTTCTGCTGGTCATCGAAGAATGGATTACAATCAACCCAATCTCATTGAGAGCTTAGAATTTAGTATCAGCTTTTTCCTAGTGATATATATTCATCTTCACTGGGAAAGAGGTTTTGCAGATCTAAACATGTCTTATGCTTTATTTCGGTGAGCTGACGATTTTGTGAGCCAACCCGCAAAGTCAAAAACCAGTGAGTTTTGAATTCAAACGGGGAAGCGAAGGTTAAGGTTGAGGAAATCTCTGCCAATATTGTACAATTGTATACATCCGCTTGATGTCGACAACATTAAATTCTAAGTAAGAAAAATCGGGAGATTTATTTTTGTCTAGGGGATACTATAAATTCATCAACGCAAGAGCAATTCAATTGCTCAATCATACTAACTACATTAGAATATCACATAACATATACATAAAACAAGTCTTGAGATATTGTGGTATTGAAAAAAAAAATTGCGAAAATCTGCACCTTTTTTTTTGCAGCCAAATGAAAATGGAACAATAAACACAACAGATCAAACAATGGGATATATTCATGAGGTACATAAATTTCATGTAAATAGGACAGAACAATCGTTTGATTTCGATCTGAGATCATTAAGTTTCCGAGAGACTTCCTAAACCTTTTCAAATAAACTTCGGTAGCAAGGATCATATAGCTTATATAAACATCACCAAGTACTAAGCAGCTTATATATATATGAATCACACCAAGTACCAACTAGTAAATTTGTCTATTTACAATGTAAATGTAAATTTGAATTTTAAATTCTATTCAAATAAATATTCTGAATGTTCAATTATAGGTAGCTAAACCACGATTTATAGCAATAACGTCATACGAAGTTTTAAATACCAATCAAACCCATTCTAATCGCCAACCAAGTATCTCATGTTAAATATTCAATCACAGACTACAACGATGATTTCGTTGCTAGGGAAACATTCCAAAAATCCAACTCGGACCTGGTCCGAACACCCCCCTGAAATGACAGGCTCTGGCGCGTTATTCTATGCGAGTGGTCGACGCATAAAGCCAAGGCTCAAGATAGATACATCGGCAAAGGAACAAATGCCATGGTAGAAACATGTATGATGAAACGAACCGGTAAACCTACATTATCATCATTTTTGAATACACCTTGATATACTAGAAGTAAATAAACAAACTCTATATATACTTATCTCCTCAAAATGAATATTCGATACACAACAAACAATAAACAAAGTCTATATATTAGTACTGTCATTTTAAGTTCAACAACTTTATCATTTCATGATTTAAAGTCATTAATCTTTTTTAGCCCTAACTAATCTCCCATACAAAGGATTTATGATCCCGGATATGTAAAGATTTATTTTTCAAAAAAAAAAAAAAAAAAAAAAAAAGAAAATAAACCTCGTACGAAAAAAAAAGACCTAGTAGTGTTACACCATCTTGTAGGCGGAGGGATGAAAATTCACACGAAAGACTGAAAAGTCAGGCCTAGACTATGGGGAAAGAATTATACGTGTAGAAGAAATATTATTAGTTAAATTATTAATCATCCAAATGAACAATGCCAGGTCAAGCACTTCAGTTAGTCCGATGGTATTGTTTAGTTAACCTATGTATGCACAGTTTACTTTTATTTACCAATTGCCAATTCTACATTCTTCTATCCACTTAAACTTCTCTAACTAATTAATAGAAGTATAAGTAAACTACTCCTCCATTTTCTCTGCAGTTTCAAGAGTGCAATTTCAAGACTCGGTATGTTTGTGTTTCGCGGCGCATGCACGTTTTGTGATCCAGGTACGATCTGGTGATTTCACACAAGAGGTGTACTTAAATGAAGTGATGAAAGGATAGTATAGATTAAAAGTACTAGTAGTGGTGTTAAGTATTTGTAGATGATATGTTTACTAGTCTAACTCCATTGTTTTGTTTATCAATCGGAGTTTAAAAGGAAAGTTAAAAATAACTTTTTGTTCTTTTTGACTTTTGCACGACGCATTGTTTTTATTTTTAAAATTATGAAACTCAAAGAATTCAGTGATATTGTTTGATTAATTGTTATTGACTGCTGTTCGAAAGAAAGGCTGGTGGGATTATAAACATATCTTTAAAGGTTTTACAAAGTTACTAGGAAGGTTACTAGTAGAATACTAGTGAAAGGAGACTACATACTGGACTATTAGTCTGACTTTTATTCATTACTTTCGTTTAAATTACTTTCTTTTTATATCATCACATGTGGTTCCTCATACTATCCTTATACTGCTATGTTTCCATAGCCACTGCTGATGATTTTCCCACAGTTGATTCCTCAGATTCATGGGGATCTTCTGGTAAATGTTATGCCAAATCAGCACTCTCAGGAACATCTTCCAAAGAATCCAGTACGTTCCAAACTTCATTACGATGTGAGTCCGAATGTGCAAGGTACGCCATCGCTGCAATCTCAGGTGAATCGTGTGTCTGCAGTAACACTTTACCTAGTGGGGATGAAGTAGATAGTTCGAATTGTGATATTGTGTGTAATAGTTTGGGGAGTGAAAACTGTGGTGGGGATGGCTACTATTTTGTTTATGAAAACTCAACCCCGGAAACAGTGATATCGGCAAGTTCTTCAACTTCCACTTCATCCACAAGAACAAGTAGTTCCACAACATCAAGTTCTACTTCGACAACGTCCTCATCTACATCATCTACATCGTCCACGACATCCACATCTTCCACATCATCTACATCATCTACATCGTCCACGGAAGCTACAACATCATCTACAACATCATCTTCCACTGAAGCTACAACATTGTCTACAACATCGACATCTTCCACTGAAGCTACAACATCGTCTTCAACATCATCATCTTCATCATCATCATCTTCATCATCATCATCCACATCATCATCCTCCACATCCTCCACATCCACATCATCCACATCCTCCACATCTACATCTCCCCCAAGTGTGGACAGAACGACCATTGTCAAGACTTATACCCCAGACTCACAGGCCACGGCAGTGATCGTGTCCACCATAGTCACTACCCCCTCAGCAACTGAGTCGATCCCTTCACCATCATCAGCCGCCTCGTCAGCTGCACCAGCATCTAAATCAGTTTCGGGTGGTACCATTGCCGGCGCAGTTGTGGGATCAATAGCCGGTTTAGCATTAATCGCAGCCGCTATCTTCTTCTTAATTGCAAGGAGACGTAAACAGGCCCAGGAGTCTGATGTCGAAGACGACTTTATTTTGAAAAATGAGAAAAGCAGACAACCCGATCCTAACTCGTCCATAGCTCCAAACCCATTCTTATTGGCTGGAGGCTTCAAATTTGATAATGATCAGGTCCAACATCAAGAAGATCTGTCACAACAGTTTGTCGGTGTGCCTTCAAGCTCGTCAGATAATTCTATGTCATATGGCCATTCTCGACAAACAAGTCAGTTGCATGGAGGCTCACATGGATCTGGTGGTGCCGACTATCAATCCTTTGATGACGTACACTATTACGAAGATAATAATGTATTATCAAGACCTAAAATGGGAAGCAGGAAATTATCTAATGGTAGTTTACCCGATATAAGAGGTAATACCCGAAGCTTGAAGGTGGTAAATAATTAGTAAAGGTCAGATATTTAATGGGTGCATTCGAGGATTATTAGATACTTTTACTTATGGTCATGTATAATAAATAGAACGTTTGAGTTTATAATAAAAGAAGCCCTTTTTTCAGAAAGACAATGCCAACAAATGTTGTTCGTAAAATCATTCTCTTTCAAACTATATCCGTTGCGAAGATAAATTCTTCAATAAGTAAATACTTCAGTTGTACTGCTTGAAATACTAGACATTTCAATTTTTGTAACCTTTTTCGTAGTAGGTGGTAAATAATACTGCGGCAAGTTGCTAACGTATACCACTAATTTTGACTAACTCTTCCACCAGCCTCACACTAAATAGTTCTCATTATTTTCTCTCGATCTTTCCCTCTGACTTCCTCTCAATCCTTCAATCGATCTAACAAATACTGCGAGTTCTCGCTAAATCTACCGCCAACTCTCACTAAATAGTTCCCATCACTCGACCAAATTCAAAAAATATGCGTGAAATCGAAAAATCGTGAGTGCACAAATACACTAAATAATCTTTCTAAGCATATAACTCCACACATAATCAATATTCATCTTGAACATTCTAGCAAATGTTGTTCCTACAATTTTTTACATTCATTCTCTATTATGTACGTTTCAACGATTGGTTCTTTAAATTGAGAAGTAGTCCATTCGTACACACTCAGCTAGGCTGAAACTCTAAATTTGAATGAGGGCTGTCAAAGACTACTATACACTATTGTAACTATCATTTCTTCTACTCCATTATCGAACTAATACATTGTTTAGTTAACTCCCTGCTTATAACAAGATCAAGAAATGTGGTATAAAATACAATAATCCTCATCACGTGCTATTGTATATTTTAGGGTTTGATAATTAATGTCGTATTTTACAAAAAAATAATGTCTCCGCGATGTCGTACGCTCGTTTCCCATTAACAAAAATTTTTCACGATATCATCATAGTTTAATTATACTTATTAGTCTTT